>UESW01004298.1:176453-244945 GCA_900491605.1 Calamus simplicifolius
CCTAAAACCCTTAACACAAACCCTTAAACCCTTAACCCTAAACCTAAACCCTTAAACACGAAAACCCTAAAACCCTAAACACTAAACCCTAAACCCTAAACCCTAAAACCCTAAAGCCTAAAACCCTAAAAAACCCTAAACCCTAAACCCAAAACCCTAAACCCGAATCCTAAAACCATAAAACCCTAAACCTTGAACCCTAAAAACCCTAAAACCCCTAAACCCTAAAACCAAAAAACCTAAAGCCCTAAACCCTAAACCCTAAACCCTAAACCCTAAACCCTTAAACCCTAAACCCTAAACACAAACCCTAAACACCCTAAACCCTAAACCCTAAAAAAACCAAAACCCTAAACCCTAAATACCCTAAACCCTAAACCCTAAAACCTTAAACCCTAAACACTTAAACCCTAAATCACAAACCCTAAACCCTTAAACCCTAAACCCTTAACCCCTAACCCCTAAACCCTAAACCCTAACACCTTAAGAACTTAAAACACAAAATACTAAAACCGCTAAGACCCTAAAACCCTGAATCCTAAACCCTAAAACCCTTAACCCTTAACCCTTAAACCTAAACCCTAAACTCTTAAACCCTTGAGCCCTAAAACCCAAAACAAAAACCCTAAAGCCCTCAAAACCTAAAACAAAAAAACCCTAAAGCCAACCCTTAACCCTACACCTAAACCTTAAACCCTAAACCCTAAAACCTAAAACCCTAAACATTAAACCCTAAACCCTAAACCCTAAAACCCTAAACGTTAAAACCCTAAAACCCAAAACCCTAAACCTAAAACCTAAAACCCTAAAAACCTTATCCCTAAACCCTGAACCCTAAAAACCCTAAAAACCATAAATCCTAAACCCTAAAAACCTTAAACCCTAAAACCCTAAATCCCTAAACCCTAAAACCTAAACCCTTAAACCCAAAACCCAAAAACCCTACAACCAAAAATCCTAAACCCTACAACCAAAATCCTAAACCCTACAACCTAAAACCCTAAACCCTAAAACACTAAATCCTAAACCCTAAATCCTAAACCCTAAGTCCTAAACCCTAAAACCCTAAAACCCTAAAACCTAAAACCTAAACCCTAAACCCTAAAAACCCTAATCCCTAAACCCTCTACCCCAAACCTTAAACCCTTAAACCCTAAACCCTAAATCCCTAAACCCCTAAACCCTAAACCCTAAAACCCTAAATAAAACCCTAAATCCTAAACCCTAAACCCAAAACCCTAAAACCCTAAAACCCTAAATCCTAAACCCTAAAACCCTAAACCCTAAACCCTAAAACCTAAACCCTAAACCCTAAAAAACCCTAAACCCTAAAAAACCCTAAAACCCTAAACCTAAAACCCTAAAACCATAAAGCCCTAAAACTAAAACCCTAAAACCCAAAGCCCTAAAACCAAAAACCCTATACCATAAAACCCTAAACCCGATACCCTAAAACCCTAAAACCCTAAAGCCCTAAAGCCCTAAAACCCTAAATCCTAAAGCCTTAACCCTAAACCCCTAAACCCCTTAAACCTAAACCCTAAACCCTAAACCCTAAAACCCGAAAACCCAAAACCCTACACCCTAAACCCTAAACCCTCGAAACCCTAAAACCCTAAACACCAAACCCCAAACCCCAAACCCCTAAACCCCTAAAACACTAAACCCTAAACCCTAAAACCCTTAAACCCTAAAACCATAAACCCTAAACTCTAAACCAAAAAAACCCTAAACCCTAAAAACCCTAAAAATACTAAACACCCTAAACCCTAAAAACCCTAAAAACCCAAAAACCCAAAACCCTATACCCTAAAAACCATAAAAACCCTAAAACCCTAAACTCCAAACCCTTAAATCCTAAACACTTAAACCCTAAAACCCTAAACCCTAAATCCCTAAATCCCTAAACTTAAACCTAAACCCTAAACCCTAAACCCCAAAACCCTAAACCCAAACCCTTAAACCCTCAAATCCTAAACCCTAAAATCATAAACCCTAAAACCCTAAACCCTAAAATCAAATATGTATCAAATGCAATTTAATGCATTGTTCCAAGATAAGGTCGGATCAAACTTAGGTCAAACCCAAATAAAGTTCGATATGGAGCATTTTCTCTAAGGTCGGGTTGGATTGCTCTAGGATGAATCAAGTTCAATATGGAGTGTGATGCTGCATGATCAGGTCAGATCAAACTTTAATCAAGTCCAATTTTGAGTGTTGTTCCAAGATTAGGTAGGCTCGATGAAATAAAGATAATACCCAAAAAAATTTAATCGAGAGCAATGCACTAAGATTGGGTTTGATCAAACTTAGATTAAAACCGAATCAGATCAAATCTAAAGTGTTGCCCTAAAATTGGGTTTGATAAAACAACAAACCTAAATCAAGTCTATTTTAGAGTGTTGCTTCAAGATCGGGTTAGTTTAAACCAAGATGGAGCCCAAATTAAGTATAATATGAAGCTTGATCAAGTTAGATCAAACTATGATCGAAACTGAATCAAGTTAAATTAGGAGCATTGTTCCAAGATCAAGTTAGATCAAATCCAAATCGAGTTCAATTTAGAGTGTCACTCCACGATTAGTTTAGATCAAATAAGATCAAACCCTAGTCAATTTCAATCTAAAACATTATAATATGATCAGCCTAGATCAAACTTTGATCTCTTTTCAATCAACTCCAATCATGAATGCTGCTTTAGGATTGGGTTAATGAAACTTAAATCAAACCCGAATCAAGTTTGATCTAGAGCATTGCTTTAAGTCAAACTAAAATCAAGTTCAATAGAAGCATTACTCTATGATTGGACTAGATCTAACCTACATCAAGCTAAATGAAGTTCAATCTGGAGCGTTGCTACAAGATCGGGCCAAATCAAGGCTAAATCAATTTGAATTCAAAATGTTGCTCTAAGTTCGGATTGGATCAAACTTAGATCAAACCTGAGTCAAGTCCAATTGGAAGTGATGCTCCAAGATCGGATCGAGCCAAACATAGATCAAATTCCAAAATAAGTCCAATCCAAAGCATTGCAACAAGACCAGGTTTGATCAAATTAGATCCACATGAATCAAGTCTAATTCGCAGCATTGCTCTAAGAAAAGGTTGGGTTAATATATAGATCGAACCCGAATCAAGTCAAATCGAGAGCGTTGCTCGAGGATCGAGTTGGATCAAACTTATATCAAACCCGAATCAAGTCCAATCTGGATTCTGTTGTTAGATCGAATTCAATCAAACTTCGATCAAACCCCCAATCAAGTACAATTTATTGGATCGTATTGGATCAAACTTGGAAAAAATCGGATTCGACTCATATCAAACCTGGAAAAAATCTTGCTTTGATCGAGCTCAATCTAAGATCAAGGCTCGATATTGAACTTAATTCTGATTCGATCAAAGTTTAGTCGAATCCGATCTTAGAGCAATGTTACATATTCAATTTTTTCCAGGTTTGATATGATCAGCCTAGATCAAACTTTGATCTCTTTTCAATCAACTCCAATCATGAATGTTGCTTTAGGATTGGATTAATGAAACTTAAATCAAACCCGAATCAAGTTCGATCTAGAGCATTGCATTAAGTCAAACTAAAATCAAGTTCAAACGAAGCATTACTATATGATTGGACTAGATCTAACCTACATCAAGCTAAATGAAGTTCAATCTGGAGCGTTGCTACAAGATCGGGCCAAATCAAGGCTAAATCAATTTGAATTCGGAATGTTGCTCTAAGTTCAGATTGGATCAAACTTAGATAAAACCTGAGTCAAGTCCAATTGGAAGTGATGCTCCAAGATCGGGTCGAGCCAAACTTAGATCAAATTCCAAAATATGTCCAATCCAAAGCATTACAACAAGACCAGGTTAGATCAAATTAGATCCACATGAATCAAGTCTAATTCGCAGCATTGCTCTAAGAAAAGGTTGGGTTAGATCGAATTGAATCAAACTTATATAGATCGAACCCGAATCAAGTCAAATCGAGAGCGTTGCTCGAGGATCGAGTTGGATCAAACTTATATCAAACCCGAATCAAGTCCAATCTGGATTCTATTGTTAGATCGAATTGAATCAAACTTCGATCAAACCCCCAATCAAGTTCAATTTAAAGCATGGCTCTAAGATAAGCGTGGATTAAACTCATATCAAACTTGGAACACATCAAATATGTAACATTGCTCTAAGATCGGATTTAACTAAACTTTGATCGAATCGGAATTAAGTTCATTTTCGAGCCTTGATCTTAGAATGAGCTTGATCAAAGCAAGATCAAAACCCAAATCAAGTCCAATGTAGAGCATTCCTCAACGATCGTATTAGATCAAACTTATATCATTCTCGAATTAAGTGAAATATGTTGTATTCCTCCAAGATTGATTTGGTTCAGACCCAAATCAAATATGAATCAAATGCAATTTAATGCATTATTCCAAGATAAGGTCGGATCAAACTTAGGTCAAACCCAAATAAAGTTCGATATGGAGCATTTCTCTAAGGTCGGGTTGGATTGCTCTAGGATGAATCAAGTTCAATATGGAGTGTGATGCTGCATGATCAGGTTAGATCAAACTTAATCAAGTCCAATTTTGAGTGTTGTTCCAAGATTAGGTAGGCTCGATGAAATAAAGATAATACCCAAATAAAGTTTAATCGAGAGCATTGCCCTAATATTGGGTTTGATCAAACTTAGATTAAAACCGAATCAGATCAAATCTAAAGCATTGCCCTAAAATCAGGTTTGAGAAAACAACAAACCTAAATCAAGTCTATTTTAGAGTGTTGCTTCAAGATCGGGTTAGTTTAAACCAAGATGGAGCCCAAATTAAGTATAATATGAAGCATTGCTTCGAGATCAAGTTAGATCAAACTATGATCGAAACTGAATCAAGTTAAATTAGGAGCATTGTTCCAAGATCAAGTTAGATCAAACCCGAATCGAGTTCAATTTAGAGTGTCACTCCATGATTAGTTTAGATCAAATAAGATCAAACCCGAGTCAATTTCAATCTAAAATATTATAAAATGATTAGCCTAGATCAAACTTTGATTTCTTTTCAATCAACTCCAATCATGAATGTTGCTTTAGGATTGGATTAATGAAACTTAAATCAAACCCGAATCAAGTTCGATCTAGAGCATTGCATTAAGTCAAACTAAAATCAAGTTCAAACGAAGCATTACTCTATGATTGGACTAGATCTAACCTACATCAAGCTAAATGAAGTTCAATCTGAAGCGTTGCTACAAGATCGGGCCAAATCAAGGCTAAATCAATTTGAATTCAGAATGTTGCTCTAACTTCAGATTGGATCAAACTTAGTTCAAACCTGAGTCAAGTCCAATTAGAAGTGATGCTCCAAGATCGGGTCGAGCCAAACTTAGATCAAATTCCAAAATAAGTCCAATCCAAAGCATTGCAACAAGACCAAGTTAGATCAAATTAGATCCACATGAATCAAGTCTAATTCGCAGCATTGCTCTAAGAAAAGGTTGGGTTATATCGAATTGAATCAAACTTATATAGATCGAACCCGAATCAAGTCAAATCGAGAGCGTTGCTCGAGGATCGAGTTGGATCAAACTTATATCAAACCCGAATCAAGTCCAATCTCGATTCTATTGTTAGATCGAATTGAATCAAACTTCGATCAAACCCCCAATCAAGTTCAATTTAAAGCATGGCTCTAAGATAAGGGTGGATTAAACTCATATCAAACCTGGAACACATCAAATAAGTAACATTGCTCTAAGATTGGATTTAACAAAACTTTGATCGAATCGGAATTAAGTTCATTTTCGAGCCTTGATCTTAGAATGAGCTTGATCAAAGAAAGTTCAAAACCCAAATCAAGTCCAATGTAGAGCATTCCTCAACGATCGTATTGGATCAAACTTATATCATTCTCGAATTAAGTGAAATATGTTGTATTCCTCCAAGATTGATTTGGTTCAGACCCAAATCAAATATGAATCAAATGCAATTTAATGCATTGTTCCAAGATAAGGTCGGATCAAACTTAGGTCAAACCCAAATAAAGTTCGATATGGAGCATTTCTCTAAGGTCAGGTTGGATTGCTCTAGGATGAATCAAGTTCAATATGGAGTGTGATGCTGCATAATCAGGTTAGTTCAAACTTTAATCAAGTCCAATTTTGAGTGTTGTTCCAAGATTAGGTAGGCTCGATGAAATAAAGATAATACCCAAAAAAAGTTTAATCGAGAGCATTGCACTAATATTGGGTTTGATCAAACTTAGATTAAAACCGAATCAGATTAAATCTAAAGTGTTGCCCTAAAATCAGGTTTGATAAAACAACAAACCTAAATCAAGTCTATTTTAGAGTATTGCTTCAAGATCGGGTTAGTTTAAACCAAGATGGAGCCCAAATTAAGTATAATATGAAGCATTGCTTCGAGATCAAGTTAGATCAAACTATGATCGAAACTGAATCAAGTTAAATTAGGAGCACTGTTCCAAGATCAAGTTAGATCAAACCCGAATCAAGTTCAATTTAGAGTCTCACTCCATGATTAGTTTAGATCAAATAAGATCAAACCCTAGTCAATTTCAATCTAAAACATTATAATATGATCAGCCTAGATCAAACTTTTTTTTTTTTTTTTTTGAAAGTTAAAGGTGTGATTTGTATTAATCAGGGAGTTATAAGTACAAGAAACCGAGACAGAGCCCGAAAAGCAAAACTAGCAAGGGAAATACATCCACCAAAAGATTGAAAACCTCAAACCGAGGATAACCAGACTAGAGGGGAGCCTCCAAAAGTCTAACAAAGAGATTACAAGGACAATAACAGGTTATCAACTCAAAAGGGATGTGGAGAGCTGCCATCTATCAATCAAATGGAGATTTGTTGCATTTTTGGGGAAAGTAGCACCATCCAACTTCATCCTAATCGAATCCATAATCTTAGTGACAATTCCGTTTTCATTCAGAGGCAAACGCCCATGCTTGCGGGAGTTTTTTCAAACCATATGAAGTACAAAGTAGCTCCCAAGGCAAGCCTGCAAACAATGGAATGAAAAGAGCATCCTTTGATATTTCTGCAAAGCCACGGCCTCAGAGTCACCCAAGAGGATGGGTAGTGTGCTAAGTGACATTTGCTAGCGATTGTAGACCAAACCCGAGAAGAGAATGGACAATTGAAAAACAGATGGTCATGATCCTCAATTCTTCCATGACGTAAATAGCATGTCATATGACAAAGATATCCAAAGAGATCAGGCGATCCTGGGTAGAAAGCCTACCTCTAATGGCTAACCATAAAATTTGATCTCTTTGATCTCTTTTCAATCAACCTTTGATCTCTTTTCAATCAACTCCAATCATGAATGTTGCTTCAGGATTGGGTTAATGAAACTTAAATCAAACCCTAATCAAGTTTGATATAGAGCATTGCATTAAGTCAAACTAAAATCAAGTTCAAACAAAGCATTACTCTATGATTGGACTAGATCTAACCTACATCAAGCTAAATGAAGTTCAATCTGGAGCGTTGCTACAAGATCGGGCCAAATCAAGAATAAATCAATTTGAATTCGAAATGTTGCTCTAAGTTCAGATTGGATCAAACTTAGATCAAACCTGAGTCAAGTCCAATTGGAAGTGATGCTCCAAGACCGGATCGAGCCAAACTTAGATCAAATTCCAAAATAAGTCCAATCCAAAGCATTGCAACAAGACCAAGTTAGATCAAATTAGATCCATATGAATCAAGTCTAATTTGCAGCATTGCTTTAAGAAAAGGTTGGGTTAGATCGAATTGAATCAAACTTATATAGATCGAACCCGAATCAAGTCAAATCGAGAGCGTTGCTCGAGGATCGAGTTGGATCAAACTTATATCAAACCCGAATCAAGTCCAATCTGGATTCTATTGTTAGATCGAATTGAATCAAACTTCGATCAAACCCCCAATCAAGTTCAATTTAAAGCATTGCTCTAAGATAAGGGTGGATTAAACTCATATCAAACCTGGAACACATCAAATATGTAACATTGTTCTAAGATCGGATTTAACTAAACTTTGATCGAATCGGAATTAAGTTTATTTTCGAGCTTTGATCTTAGAATGAGCTTGATCAAAGCAAGATCAAAACCCAAATCAAGTCCAATGTAGAGCATTCCTCAATGATCGTATTGGATCAAACTTATATCAATCTCGAATTAAGTGAAATATGTTGCATTCCTTCAATATTTATTTGGTTCAGACCCAAATCAATTATGAATCAAATGCAATTTAATGCATTGTTCTAAGATAAGGTTGGATCAAACTTAGGTCAAACTCAAATAAAGTTCGATACGGAGCATTTTCTCTAAGGTCGGGTTGGATTGCTCTAGGCTGAATCAAGTTCAATATGGACTGTGATGTTGCATGATTAGGTTAGATCAAACATTAATCAAGTCTAATTTTGAGTGTTACTCCAAGATTAGGTAGGCTCGATGAAATAAAGATAATATCCAAATCAAGTTTAATCGAGAGCATTGCACTAAGATTGGGTTTGATCAAACTTAGATTAAAACCGAATCAGACCAAATCTAAAGCGTTGCCCTAAAATCGGGTTTGATGAAACAACAAACCTAAATCAAGTCTATTTTAGAGTGGTGCTTCAAGATCGGGTTAGTTTAAACCAAGATGGAGCCCAAATTAAGTATAATATGAAGAATTGCTTCAAGATCAAGTTAGATCAAACTACGATCAAAACTGAATCAAGTTAAATTAGGAGCTTTGTTCCAAGATCAAGTTAGATCAAACCCGAATCGAGTTCAATTTAGAGTATCACTCCATGATTAGTTTAAATCAAATAAGATCAAACCCGAGTCAATTTCAATATAAACATTATAATATCATCAGCCTAGATCAAACTTTGATCTCTTTTCAATCAACTCCAATCATGAATGTTGCTTTAGGATTAGATTAATGAAACTTAAATCAAACCCGAATCAAGTTCGATCTAGAGCATTGCATTAAGTCAAACTAAAATCAAGTTCAAACGAAGCATTACTGTATGATTGGACTACATCTAACCTACATCAAGCTAAATGAAGTTCAATCTGAAGCGTTGCTACAAGATCGGGCCAAATCAAGGCTAAATCAATTTGAATTCGGAATGTTGCTCTAACTTCAGATTGGATCAAACTTAGATCAAACCTGAGTCAAGTCCTATTGGAAGTGATGCTCCAAGATCGGGTCGAGCCAAACTTAGATCAAATTCCAAAATAAGTCCAATCCAAAGCTTTGCAACAAGACCAGGTTAGATCAAATTAGATATCCACATGAATCAAGTCTAATTCACAGCATTGCTTTAAGAAAAGGTTGGGTTAGATCGAATTGAATCAAACTTATATAGATCGAACCCGAATCAAGTCAAATCGAGAGCGTTGCTCGAGGATCGAGTTGGATCAAACTTATATCAAACCCGAATCAAGTCCAATCTGGATTCTATTGTTAGATCGAATTGAATCAAACTTCGATCAAACCCCCAATCAAGTTCAATTTAAAGCATGGCTCTAGGGTGGATTAAACTCATATCAAACCTGGAACACATCAAATAAGTAACATTGCTCTAAGATCGGATTAAACAAAACTTTGATCGAATCAGAATTAAGTTCATTTTCGAGCCTTGATCTTAGAATGAGCTTGATCAAAGCAAGATCAAAACCCAAATCAAGTCCAATAGCATTCCTCAATGATCATATTGGATCAAACTTATATCATTCTCGAATTAAGTGAAATATGTTGTATTCCTCCAAGATTGATTTGGTTCAGACCCAAATCAAATATGAATCAAATGCAATTTAATGCATTGTTCCAAGATAAGGTTGGATCAAACTTAGGTCAAACTCAAATAAAGTTCGATACGGAGCATTTTCTCTAAGGTCGGGTTGGATTGCTCTAGGCTGAATCAAGTTCAATATGGACTGTGATGTTGCATGATTAGGTTAGATCAAACATTAATAAAGTCCAATTTTGAGTGTTGCTCCAAGATTAGGTAGGCTCGATGAAATAAAGATAATATCCAAATCAAGTTTAATCGAGAGCATTGCACTAAGATTGGGTTTGATCAAACTTAGATTAAAACCGAATCAGACCAAATCAAAAGCGTTGCCCTAAAATCGGGTTTGATGAAACAACAAACCTAAATCAAGTCTATTTTAGAGTGTTGCTTCAAGATCGGGTTAGTTTAAACCAAGATGGAGCCCAAATTAAGTATAATATGAAGCATTGCTTCGAGATCAGGTTAGATCAAACTACGATCAAAACTGAATCAAGTTAAATTAGGAGCTTTGTTCCAAGATCAAGTTAGATCAAACCCGAATCGAGTTCAATTTAGAGTCTCACTCCATGATTAGTTAAGATCAAATAAGATCAAACCCGAGTCAATTTCAATCTAAAACATTATAATATGATCAGCCTAGATCAAACTTTGATCTCTTTTCAATCAACTCCAATCATGAATGTTGCTTCAGGATTGGGTTAATGAAACTTAAATCAAACCCTAATGAAGTTCGATCTAGAGCATTGCATTAAGTCAAACTAAAATCAAGTTCAAACAAAGCATTACTCTATGATTGGACTAGATCTAACCTACATCAAGCTAAATGAAGTTCAATCTGGAGCGTTGCTACAAGATCGGGCCAAATCAAGAATAAATCAATTTGAATTCGAAATGTTGCTCTAAATTTCAAGCTCCCAAAGCATAATTCATGAAATTCCTTGAAAGTCATAATTGTCTCAATGTCATCCAAGTATTTTGCCTAGAGTGTCATTATGCATATGTCCCTAAGATCATAACCTGGGTCTTGTGGGTTATGGGCCCACCAAGCTTCCGCTGCGCACTCTGATGCTGCATGTCCTGCATAGACTGCGCCATACTCGAGAGAGCTTGAAGCATCTCAGACTGGAATCACTGGTGCTTAGTTCCTACTGGGTTGGCAGGGGCCATACCTCCAGTAGTTCCTTGACCCACCGGCTGATCAGCATTACCGGCCAAAGAGTCCTCCTCATACAGTTGGCTCCTAGTATGGCGAGCCTTAACTATTTTCTGATAAATTAGATGTGGTTAATATCATCATAAACTAAAGTGTCAGGTGACTCTAAGTATAATGTCCCGTGTTATCATGTCAATATGTCTATGTCCCTAGGGCCATAAGTTCTCTACCTGTTATCATGTCAATATGTCTGTGTCCCTAGTGCTCTGATACCATAAAAGCTGTCACGCCCCAGACCCAAAAATTTTGAGCTAGGGTGACAACCCGCCACGTGCCAGGCACGCAAGGCATCCCGAAACATGACACTAAGTTCAAGAAAAGCAACAACCTATATATCATTCAAGTCCATGACTTTAATACAATCCATAACTAAAGATTTGGGCTACAAGCCCTACACATAAGCATTACTGGGGTTACATCAACATATGAATCCACTTTATTTTAAATAGAAGCTCCAACGAACCTATGGTTCCTTACACACCACAATAACATAGTCTGGGCATCAAGCCCTACACATAAATACACTGGTATAGACAAAAATCTATATTTTATTTGAGTTGAGGTCCATCACTCCAACATATGTGTCCACGGCCCTGCAATGCCCCATAACAAAGGAGAGCCGCGGCGGCACATATAAATATAATTCATTCTTTTGCATTCACAACCACTCCATTATGCAATGTAAGTATTATATCATGCGTGTCCCACAGCCCTGCAATGCCTCATCTGAGCACATCCTCTAGATGTGTATGGCCATAGCAAAGGAGAACCGCGGCGGCACTTATGAATATAATACCAATCATTTGCATCCATAACCGCTCAATTATACTATATAGGTAAACCCACTGTTTATACTCTCAATGGTAACTGTAAATGTGACCCACGGCCCTGCAATATCTCAATAATGCCATAGTATACTAAAGTAGGGTCGAAATACCATAGTGTACCAATAAGTATCCCCCCTACTGAAGTAGGGTCGAAATACCATAGTGTACCAACAAGTATCCCCCCTACTGAAGTAGGGTCGAAATACCATAGTGTACCAACAAGTATCCCCCCTACTGAAGTAGGGTCAAAATACCAGGGTATGACATGATAAAGGAGAGCCGCGGCGACACATAACAGTACCTCACATCACATGCACTCATCATATCAATAACAACACTATATTGCATAAACAGTGGATTATACCTACTGAACAATTGCCTGTAATACATCACATCAATGTCATAATAACTGCATCTCTCATACATAGCAACTGCATCTCTCATGCATAGCAACTGCATCTCTCATGCATAGCATCCACACATGAAATCATAGTACATAAACAGTCATGTATTCATAATATTCATCTACTTACAAATTTAGCCAATAACAATTCTTCATATCACAATTCACAATTTAACTATGCATATCCTGAAACAAATTATTTAATAAACTGATAACTGGCTTACTTACCTCAGTACGCAATCCAACAGGTATAATTAAGCTATTCTGATGTCTGAGCACCTACAGGATCATTACACAATTAATTTATTAGAATACGAATGTTAAAATGACCCTTAGGATTTCTACCCAAACTAATTCACGGGCCCTACTTTGGGCTCGAATATCTCCCACTACACACACCCGATTGGGAAAGTAAAAATACCCCAAGAAACTAGAATTCACCCAGATTCTAGCCATATAATTATTTTTCTAATCCCGGCCCGATACAGGGTCCAAAATCCAGCCCAAAGTGGGCCCACTGCACGGCCCAAAAGGCCTGAACCGGCCGGCCCAGCCGGCCCGGTTCAAACCAAATCCCACCCGATCCCCTGTTTCACCGAACAGGGGATGGGGGGACATGGCCGACGGCCGGGGCCGCCGCCGGCCAAATTGAGGGCGGCCCGGCCGCCGGTGGCCGGGCCAGAGCCGGCCGCGGCGGCGGTCGGCCGCCAAACCCCCTCCTTCACCCTCAATTTCTCTCACTCTCTCTAACTCCTCCGCGCGGCACGGAACTGTGCCAGCGGCACGGCCGGCCACCATGGCCGGCCGGACCTCCACCGGACGCACGCCCGGCGCCGGTGGAGGCGACAGGCCAAGTCTCGGGTCCGGCGAGGCGGCGAGCACGCCGCCGGACCCGAACCAACCGGCAGAAGCCGGTTTGGCTTCCGCCACCACGCGAGAGGAGGGCCAATTGGCCCTCCCTCTCCTCTCTCTCTCCACCACCACCCCGCCGGACGCCTCCCCCGGCGCCGGCGGGGTCGCCGGCCAGGTATCAGGCCCAGCGCGGCGGCGAGCACGCCGCTGGGCCTGAACCAAGGGGAACGGCCAGTTCCTCTCTCGCGATCTCTCTGGTTCTCTCTCTCTCGCTCTCTCTCCCGCTCGCTTTCTCTCTCTCCCGCTGTCTCTCTCTCTCTTCCTCTCTCCTGATACTCTCTCTCTCTCTGGTTCTCTTTCTCTCTCTCATTCTTCCTCTCTCCTGATACTCTCTCTTTCTCTCCTCCTTCTCTCATGGCAACTCTCTCTCTCTCTCTTTCTCCCATGGCAACTCTCTCTCTGTCTCCCTGTCTCTTTCTCTCTCTTATGCTCTCTCTGTTTCATGCTCTCTCTCACTCTCTCTCTCTCTCTCTCTCTCTCTCGATCAGGGGATTACCTGATGGAAGCATGGAAGCGAACGCCAGGATGATGGAGGGAGTCCCCCCTCCATCATATAAATAATCCCCTAATGCAACGCTTCGGTGCACTCAAAAGACGCGCGACAACTAGGCCATTCAATCGTCAAGTCAGGGCGTTCGTCAAGTAAAGGGCCTAAACATCAAGTCAAAAGTCTAAACGCCAAGAAGGTTTTCCCCGGGATGCCAGGTGTCTCCAAAAGTAATTACTAAGAGTTACGTTCCCCCATGATAATTTATGGGGGGGTTACAGTTGCTCTAAGTTCGGATTTGATCAAACTTAGATCAAACCTGAGTCAGGTCCAATTGGAAGTGATGCTCCATGATTCGGTTGAGCCAAACTCAGATCAAATTTCAAAATAAGTCCAATCCAAAGCATTGCAACAAGACCAGGTTAGATCAAATTAGATCCACATGAATCAAGTCTAATTCGCAGCTTTGCTCTAAGAAAAGAGGTTGGATTAATATATAGATCAAACCCGAATCAAGTCAAATCGAGAGCGAGTTGGATCAAACATATATCAAACCCGAATCAAGTCCAATCTGGAATCTATTGTTAGATCGAATTCAATCAAACTTCGATCAAACCCCCAATCAAGTTCAATTTAAAGCATTGCTCTAAGATAAGGGTGGATTAAACTCAAATCAAACCTGGAACAAATCAAATATGTAACATTGCTCTAAGATGAGATTCGACTAAACTTTGATCGAATCAGAATTAAGTTCAATATCAAGCCTTGATCTTAGATTGAGCTTGATCAAAGCAAGATCAAAACCCAAATCAAGTCCAATGTAGAGAATTCCTCAAAGATCGTATTGGATCAAACTTATATAAATTTTGAATTAAGTGAAATATGCTGTATTCCTCCAAGATTGATTTGGTTCAGACTCAAATCAAATATGAATCAAATGCAATTTAATGCATTGTTCCAAGATAAGGTCGGATCAAAAACTTAGGTCAAACCCAAATAAAGTTTGATATGGAGCATTTTCTCTAAGGTTGGGTTGGATTTCTCTAGGATGAATCAAGTTCAATATGGAGTGTGATGCTGCTGCATGATCAGGTTAGATCAAACATTAATCAAGTCCAATTTTGAGGGTTGCTCCAAGATTAGGTAGGCTCGATGAAATAAAGATAATACCCAAATCAAGTTTAATCGAGAGCATTGCACTAAGATTGGGTTTGATCAAACTTAGATTAAAACCGAATCAGATCAAATCTAAAGCGTTGCCCTAAAATCGGGTTTGATAAAACAACAAACCTAAATCAAGTGTATTTTAGAGAGTTGCTTTAAGATCGGGTTAGTTTAAACCAAGATGGAGCCCAAATTAAGTATAATATTTCAGCATTGCTTCGAGATCAAGTTAGATCAAACTATGATCGAACCTGAATCAAGTTAAATTATGAGCATCGTTCCAAAGATCAAGTTAGATCAAACCCGAATCGAGTTCAATTTAGAATGTCACTCTATGATTAGTTTAGATTAAATAAGATCAAACCCGAATCAATTTCAATCTAAAACATTATAATAAGATCAGCATATATCAAACCTTGATCTCTTTTCAATCAACTCCAATCATGAATGTTGCTTCAGGATTGGGTTGAAACCTAAATCAAACTCGAATCAAGTTCGATCTAGAGCATTGCTTTAAATCAAACTAAAATCAAGTTCAATCGAAGCATTACTCTATGATTGGACTAGTAGATCTAACCTACATCAAGGCTAAATGAAGTTCAATCTGGAGCATTGCTGCAAGATCGGGCCAAATCAAGGCTAAATCAATTTGAATTTGGAATGTTGCTCTAAGTTTGGATTGGATCAAACTTAGATCAAACCTGAGTCAAGTCCAATTGAAAGTGATGCTCCAAGACTGGGTCAAGCCAAACTTAGATCAAATTCCAAAATAAGTCCAATCGAAAGCATTACAACAAGACCAGGTTTGATCAAATTAGATCAACATGAATCAAGTCTAATTCGCAGCATTGCTCTAAGAAAAGGTTGGGTTAATATATAGAGATCAAACCCGAATCAAGTCAACTCGAGAGCGTTACTCGATGATCGAGTTGGATCAAACTTATATCAAACCCGAATCAAGTCCAATCTGGATTCTGTTGTTAGATCGAATTCAATCAAACTTCGATCAAACCCCCAATCAAGTTCAATTTAAAGCATTGCTCTAAGATAAGGGTGGATTAAACTCAAATCAAACCTGGAACAAATCGAATGTGTAACATTGAGCTAAGATCGGATTTGACTAAACTTTGATCGAATCGGAATTAAGTTCAATATCAAGCCTTGATCAAAGCAAGATCAAAGCAAGATCAAAACCCAAATCAAGTCCAATGCAGAGCATTCCTCAAAGATCGTATTGAATCAAACTTATATCAATCTCGAATTAAGTGAAATATGCTGCATTCCTCTAAGATTGATTTGGTTCAGACTCAAATTAAATATGAATCAAATGCAATTTAATGCATTGTTGCAAGATAAGGTCGGATCAAACTTAGGTCAAACCCAAATAAAGTTCGATATGGAGCATTTTCTCTAAGGTCGGGTTGGATTGCTCTAGGATGAATCAAGTTCAATATGGAGAGTGTGATGCTGCATGATCAGGTTAGATCAAACATTAATCAAGTCCAATTTTGAGTGTTGCTCCAAGATTAGGTAGGCCCGATGAAATAAAGATAACACCCAAATCAAGTTTAATCGAGAGCATTGCACTAAGATTGGGTTCGATCAAACCTAGATTAAAACCGAATCAGATCAAATCTAAAGCGTTGCCCTAAAATCGGGTTTGATAAAACAACAAACCTAAATCAAGTCTATTTTAGAGTGTTGCTTTAAGATCGGGTTAGTATAAACCAAGATGGAGCCCAAATTAAGTATAATCTGAAGCATTGCTTCGAGATCAAGTTAGATCAAACTATGATCGAAACTGAATCAAGTTAAATTAGGAGCATTGTTCCAAGATCAAGTTAGATCAAACTCGAATCGAGTTCAATTTTGAGTGTCACTCCATGATCAAATAAGATCAAACCTGAATCAATTTCAATCTAAAAAACATTATAATATGATCAGCCTAGAAAACTTTGATCTCTTTTTAATCAACTCCAATCATGAATGTTGGGTTAATGAAACTTAAATCAAACCCAAATCAAGTTCGATCTAGAGCATTGCTTTAAATAAAACAAACTAAAATCAAGTTCAATCGAAGCATTACTCAATGATTGGACTAGATCTAATAACCTACATCAAGCTAAATAAAGTTCAATCTGGAGCGTTGCTACAAGATCTGGCCAAATCAAGGCTAAATCAATTTGAATTCGGAATGTTGCTCTAAGTTCGGATTTGATCAAACTTAGATCAAACCTGAGTCAGGTCCAATTGGAAGTGATGCTCCATGATTCGGTCGAGCCAAACTTAGATCAAATTCCAAAATAAGTCCAATCCAAAGCATTGCAACAAGACCAGGTTAGATCAAATTAGATCCACATGAATCAAGTCTAATTCGCAGCATTGCTCTAAGAAAAGGTTGGATTAATATATAGATCAAACCCGAATCAAGTCAAATCGAGAGCGAGTTGGATTGAGTTGGATCAAACTTATATCAAACCCGAATCAAGTCCAATCTGGATTCTATTGTTAGATCGAATTCAATCAAACTTCGATCAAACCCCCAATCAAGTTCAATTTAAAGCATTGCTCTAAGATAAGGGTGGATTAAACTCAAATCAAACCTGGAACAAATCAAATATGTAACATTGCTCTAAGATCGGATTCGACTAAACTTTGATCGAATCGGAATTAAGTTCAATATCAAGCCTTGATCTTAGATTGAGATTGATCAAAGCAAGATCAAAACCCAAATCAAGTCCAATGTAGAGCATTCCTCAAAGATCGTATTGGATCAAACTTATATCAATTTTGAATTAAGTGAAATATTCTGTATTCCTCCAAGATTGATTTGGTTCAGACTCAAATCAAATATGAATCAAATGCAATTTAATGCATTGTTCCAAGATAAGGTTGGATCAAACTTAGGTCAAACCCAAATAAAGTTTGATATGGAGCATTTTCTCTAAGGTCGGGTTGGATTTCTCTAGGATGAATCAAGTTCAATATGGAGTGTGATGCTGCATGATCAGGTTAGATCAAACATTAATCAAGTCCAATTTTGAGTGTTGCTCCAAGATTAGGTAGGCTCGATGAAATAAAGATAATACCCAAATCAAGTTTAATCGAGAGCAATTGCACTAAGATTGGGTTTGATCAAACTTAGATTAAAACCGAATCAGATCAAATCTAAAGCGTTGCCCTAAAATCGGGTTTGATAAAACAACAAACCTAAATCAAGTCTATTTTAGAGTGTTGCTTCAAGATCGGGTTAGTTTAAACCAAGATGGAGCCCAAATTAAGTATAATATTTCAGCATTGCTTCGAGATCAAGTTAGATCAAACTATGATCGAACCTGAATCAAGTTAAATTAGGAGCATTGTTCCAAGATCAAGTTAGATCAAACCCGAATCGAGTTCAATTTAGAATGTCACTCCATGATTAGTTTAGATCAAATAAGATCAAACCCTAATCAATTTCAATCTAAAACATTATAATATGATCAGCCTAGATCAAACTTTGATCTCTTTTCAATCAACTCCAATCATGAATGCTTCAGGATTGGGTTAAACTCAAACTCAAGTTTGATCTAGAGCATTGCTTTAAGTCAATCTTAATCCTAACTAGATCAAGCTAAATGAAGTTCAATCTGGAGCGTTGCTACAAGATCGGGCCAAATCAAGGCTAAATCAATTTGAATTCAAAATGTTGCTCTAAGTTCGGATTGGATCAAACTTAGATCAAACCTGAGTCAAGTCCAATTGGAAGTGATGCTCCAAGATCGGATTGAGCCAAACATAGATCAAATTCCAAAATAAGTCCAATCCAAAGCATTGCAACAAGACCAGGTTTGATCAAATTAGATCCACATGAATCAAGTCTAATTCGCAGCATTGCTCTAAGAAAGGTTGGGTTAATATATAGATCGAACCCGAATCAAGTCAAATCGAGAGCGTTGCTCGAGGATCGAGTTGGATCAAACTTATATCAAACCCGAATCAAGTCCAATCTGGATTCTGTTGTTAGATCGAATTCAATCAAACTTCGATCAAACCCCCAATCAAGTACAATTTATTGGGATCTATATTGGATCAAACTTGGAAAAAATCGGATTCGACTCATATCAAACCTGGAAAAAATCTTGCTTTGATCGAGCTCAATCTAAGATCAAGGCTCGATATTGAACTTAATTCTGATTCGATCAAAGTTTAGTCGAATCCGATCTTAGAGCAATGTTACATATTCAATTTTTTCCAGGTTTGATATGATCAGCCTAGATCAAACTTTGATCTCTTTTCAATCAACTCCAATCATGAATGTTGCTTTAGGATTGGATTAATGAAACTTAAATCAAACCCGAATCAAGTTCGATCTAGAGCATTGCATTAAGTCAAACTAAAATCAAGTTCAAACGAAGCATTACTCTATGATTGGACTAGATCTAACCTACATCAAGCTAAATGAAGTTCAATCTGGAGCGTTGCTACAAGATCGGGCCAAATCAAGGCTAAATCAATTTGAATTCGGAATGTTGCTCTAAGTTCAGATTGGATCAAACTTAATAAAACCTGAGTCAAGTCCAATTGGAAGTGATGCTCCAAGATCGGGTCGAGCCAAACTTAGATCAAATTCCAAAATATGTCCAATCCAAAGCATTACAACAAGACCAGGTTAGATCAAATTAGATCCACATGAATCAAGTCTAATTCGCAGCATTGCTCTAAGAAAAGGTTGGGTTAGATCGAATTGAATCAAACTTATATAGATCGAACCCGAATCAAGTCAAATCGAGAGCGTTGCTCGAGGATCAAGTTGGATCAAACTTATATCAAACCCGAATCAGCTCTAAGTTCGGATTGGATCAAACTTATATAAAACCTGAGTCAAGTCCAATTGGAAGTGATGCTCCAAGACCGGATCGAGCCAAACTTAGATCAAATTCCAAAATAAGTCCAATCCAAAGCATTACAACAAGGCGCAAACTAGCTGGGCTTCTTTAGTCAAAGATGCCCCCTCTATGTTGCAGCTTACTTACATTAAGCCTATCTCCCTTACTAATGAGGGTAAAGTCAGAATTAAACTTCCTCCCTCAGTTGCTCAAAAGGGTGCCACCATCTGGAAAAATACCTTGGTTGGTTTCTTCCTTGACAAGCTGCCTTTTTCTCTTGTTCAAGCTTGTGCTCAGAGGCATTGGGGAAATAATGGCCTGATAGAAGTCTTAAGCAATGGAAATGGATTCTTTTTCTTCAAATTTTCTGATTCGAGCAGATTATTGGAAGCTCTGGAAGGAGGACCTTGGTACTTTGGAGGCAGACCTATTTTCTTAAAGGTTTGGAGTCCTTGTATGAACTTATCTAAGGATGGTCGTAAAAAAGTTCCAATATGGGCTCATTTCTATAATGTCCCATTAGAGTATTGGACGGATGAAGGGTTAAGCTATATAGCTAGCATTGTTGGGAAACCGCTACATGCTGATAAGATGACTACCTCCTTAAAGCGTTTAAATTATGCCAGAATTTGCATTGAGATCAGTATTGAAGACTCTCTCCCTAATGCTTTTGATATCGAAATGGAGGATGGAAGTTTAATGGAAATCCATATTGAATATAATTGGGTCCCTAAGAAATGCTCGGTATGCAAGGAGTTTGGACATCTATCCAAAAATTGCAAGAAGGCCAGCCATCAAGTATGGGCTCCGAAAGCATCCCAAACTGCCTCTAAACCACATTTAGATGGTGATTGGAAGCAAGTGAAGAGTCATGGAAAGGAAGTGGTGGTTGATCAAGCTTCTCCTTCAATTGTTCAAACAAACAGAGTATCCTCTGCAAGTGGATTATGCAGAACCACTAACTCCTATGAGATCCTCCAATTGGATAAAGATCTAAATGCAGATAGAGATGATAATTTAGCTCAATTTTACCCATCTCGGGTAGAGTCAATAGCTGAAGACAAAGATGAAATAGAGGGCATGATGAATGAAATGAATGCAACACAAGCTGCTGTTATCTGTGCAGCACTGAGGAGGCTGCGCCCAATAATGATAATGAGGATTCTTCTCCTCCATCGTCTACTTCAAGCACTCCTCTTCTAGCAAGGAAGCTGAATATGATAGATGAAGTTGAGAAAAAGCTAGGAAAGAAGAAAAAGGAAAAGAAGAAGAATGGGAGTTCTGGAAACTCCAGGGGGAAATTCTCAAAGAAATTCACATGATCAAGTTAGCTTCCTGGAATATTCGGGGTCTTAATGATCCCTCTAAGCACTCGGAGGTTCGTAATCTTGTTCATTCTCACAAACTCTCTTGCATAGCTCTTCTTGAGACTAAGATTAAAGCTTGTAATAAAGAGAAGCTTGAAATGAGCTTATTCAAGGGTTGGCATTGCACTAACTATTATGAAGGGGATGGCACTGGTAGGATTTGGATCTGGTGGGACCCAAACAAACTTCTTGCTGATAGTGTTTCCTTGCATGACCAGATTATTCATCTATCTTTCACTATTCTTAACTCTGGTGACAAGTTTGCAGCATCATTTTTGTTTATGGTTCAAATGATGTTACAACTAGAAGACACCTTTGGAGTAATTTGAAGGATCAAGCTAACTCTTTCTCCCATCTACCATGGATTATTATGGGGGATTTCAATGCCATCCGATTTAGACATGAAAGGAGAGGAGGAAGTATTGAGTGGCCTAGTTACATGGATGAATTAAATGACACTCTTTTTGAAGCTGGGTTGGATGATCTAAGATTTGGAGGCTTCCTTTTCACTTGGCACAATTCAAGAGCGAATGGGCAAATCCTAAGGAAGCTGGACAGAGCTCTAGCTAACTCATTGTGGTTCAATATCTATGCCCAATCTTCTGCTGAATTCCTTCCTTATGGACTCTCAGATCACTCCGCGGTTGTGGTGAATCTTGGATTTAATCTTCCTCTTTACAAAAGCCCTTTCAAATTCTTTAATTACTGGGCTGATTTTGAAGAATTCTATCCTTTAATTGAGAAGATTTGGAGTACACATGTGGAAGGACATGCCATGTTTAGAGTTTACAAAAAGTTGAAATTGGTTAAAACTGCTTTGAAAGATCTGAGTAAGAGCAAGAATGAGCTTATTTAAGGGGAACTTGAACCTCTTCGCTCTGAACTTGCTGTTTTACAATCATCAATTGCTGCAGGTAATATTGAGGAAGAACTCCTGGAGAAGGAGAAAGATTGTGCTAAGAGGCTTACTCTTGTCTACAATGGGAAGGAGAGTTATGCTAGGCAGAGGAGCAGAATACAATGGTTGAAAGAAGGGGACCAGAACTCTTTTTTTTTTTTTTTTCAATTCCATCAAAGGAAGAAACAATGTCAACAAGATCTTATGTATCCAAGATGAAAATGGTGAATGGCTTCGGGAGGTTGTCCTCTGATTCGGTGGTTGTATCTCCCACTGTTTGCTTCTTGTTACCACAGGGGTATGCCCTTGTTTCTTGTACTTATAACTCTTTTATCAATACATTTCATACTTTACCTTTCAAAAAAAAAAAAAAAGAAGAATCAAATTGCTCAAGAGGTGGTTAGCTTCTACAATCAACTTCTTGGTTCGAAATGCAGCACCAATTATGATGGTATAGAAGTTCTTAAAGAATTTGTGGATCATGCCCTCACTCCTGAACAAATTAGGCAATTAAGTTATGATTTCACTGAAGAAGAGATCAAAGCTTCCATTTTCAGCCTCCATCCTAACAAAGCACCGGGCCCTGATGGATTTAATGCTTTTTTCTTCCAAAAGACCTGGTCCATTGTGGGAGCTGATGTCACTACAGCAATCAAGGAGTTTTTCTCTAAAGGTGTGCTTCTCAAGGAGGTTAATTGTACAATCATTGCTCTCATCCCCAAAGTCCCAAATGCTTCAAAATTGAAGGACTTCAGACCTATTTCTTGCTGCAACACTCTGTACAAATGTATAACAAAGCTGCTTGCCAATCTACTGAAAGATGTGCTCCCAGCTTTTATTAATGAAGCTCAAGCTGCTTTTGTGCAAGGAAGGCATATTGGGGATAACATTTTGATGGCACAAGAGCTTGTTAGAGGTTATCACCTCTCTTCCTCCTCCCCTAAATGTGCACTCAAGATTGATTTAATGAAAGCCTTCGACTAAGTAAGATGGGAGTTCCTTTGGGATTCTTTGCACCTCCTTGGATTTCCTCACAAATTCATTGGATGGATCAAAACATGTGTCTCCTCAGCAAAATATTCTGTGGCTATAAATGGGGAACTCAATGGCTTCTTTGATGGAAGAAACGGTCTACGTCAAGGTGATCCAATTTCTCCCTACTTATTTGTCATATGCATGGAAATCTTCTCACGAATTTTAGACCAGAAAATTCAAGCCTCCTCCTTTTTTAAGTACCACTGGAGATGCCGGAAATCCAAGATATCACACTTATGTTTTGCTGATGATTTGATGATTTTTTGCCGAGGAGATTTGAATTCTATAAAAGTAGTTAAAGAAGCTCTTGATCCTTTCTCCTCTCTCTCAGGTCTTAAACCAAATGAAACAAAAAGCTCCATTTTCCTCTCGGGTGTTACGGATCATATGCAGCAAGAAACTGTTAATTACTTGGGATTTCCTCTTGGTTCTTTCCCCATCAGATATTTGGGAGTCCCACTTATATCCACAGAGCTCAAAGCTCTTGATTGCCATGCTCTGTTTGATCGTATCTTGGGGAGGATCATGATTTGGACAAACCGTTTTCTCTCATATGCAGGAAGATTGCAACTCATCCAGTCGGTTATTTTTAGTATTCAATCATTTTGGAGTGCCCATTTCATCCTGCCAGCAAAAGTCACCAAAGCAATAGAAGGTATTCTCTCGGCTTTTCTCTGGAATGGTGTTTCTCTGAAAAGGCATGGCGCAAAAGTTGCATGGGCTGACATTTCTACACCTAAAGAAGAAGGAGGTCTGGGAGTTAAGAAGGTTAGGGATTGGAATGTTGCCTCAATGACTCGTTATATATGGTTATTATGTCAACCATGCGTTAATTCCTTATGGGCTGCCTGGGTAAAGAAGAATTTGCTTCACAAGGAACACTTTTGGGTGGCGAAAGTCCCTTGGAATTGTTCTTGGACTTAGAGGAAGATCTTCAAGATTCGGGATAGAGTGAAGGATTTCATTTCAGTGAAAGTGGGGAATAGAGAAAACACCTCCCTTTGGTTTGATTCATGGAGACCTCAAGGCCCCATATGCTCATCTTCTCAAGCTAGAGTCATTTCTGACTCAGGTCTTACAAAAGAAGCAAAGGTTAGTGCCATTATTTCATCCGGCCAATGGAGATGGCCTGTAGCAAATTCAAATGAGTTGATCAACTTGAAAGATGAATCCTGTTCCCTTCCATTACCCGACTGCTCCCAACATGATATGGTGGTTTGGGATGTCCATCAAGGGATTTCACAATCAAAAGAGCATGGAACAAACTTCGGTCATCTTCCCAGCGTGTTGATTGGGCACATTTGGTATGGTTTAAACATCATGTTCCAAGGCATTCTTTCATCTTATGGTTAGCATTAAGAGGTAGGCTTTCCACTCAAGATCGTCTACTCTCTTTTGGAATTATCCAACACATGACATGCTACTTATGTCAAGATCCAAGGGAGGATCATAGTCACCTGTTCTTTAATTGCCCCTTCTCTTTTCGGGTTTGGTCTACAATTGCTAGTAAATGTGATTTAACGCACTTTCCATTCTCATGGGAGAGTTTGAGGTCGTGGCTTTGCAGCAAACTCAATGGGTCCTCTCTTCTCTCCATTGTTAGCAGACTTGCATTGGGAGCTACAATGTACTTCATATGTTATGAAAGGAACTCACGCAAGCACGGGCGCAAGCCCCATAATGAAAGAGGAATTATTACTAAGATTATGGATTCGGTTAGGATGAAGTTGGATGGTGCTAAATTTCCTAGAAATGCTGCAAATCTCCATGTGTTAGGAAGTTGGCATCTTCCCTCTTCCCTTTTGAGAAGCTAATCTGACAGTGATCATAGTTTGAAAGCACTTAGTTAGATTTATGGATGATTTTCTCTTGAGGTTTGTATTTCCTTTGTCTGAGGATGTATTTCCTTTTTGAGGGATGTATTTCCCTTTGCTTGATTTATGTATCTTCTGAGGAATGCCCCGTGTTCTTGTACTTTTAACTCCTTTTCTTCCTTGTTAATACAACTCACACATTTACCTTTCAAAAAAAAAGCATTACAACAAGACCAGGTTTGATCAAATTAGATCCACATGAATCAAGTCTAATTCGCAGCATTGCTCTAAGAAAAGGTTGGGTTAATATATAGATCAAACCCGAATCAAGTCAAATCGAGAGCGTTACTCGATGATCGAGTTGGATCAAACTTATATCAAACCCGAATCAAGTCAAATCGAGAGCGTTACTCGATGATCGAGTTGGATCAAACTTATATCAAACCCGAATCAAGTCCAATCTGGATTCTGTTGTTAGATCGAATTCAATCATACTTCGATCAAACCCCCAATCAAGTTCAATTTAAAGCATTGCTCTAAGATAAGGGTGGATTAAACTCAAATCAAACCTGGAACAAATCGAATGTGTAACATTGAGCTAAGATCGGATTTGACTAAACTTTGATCGAATCGGAATTAAGTTAAATATCAAGCATTGATCTTAGATTGTGAGCTTGATCAAAGCAAGATCAAAACCCAAATCAAGTCCAATGTAGAGCATTCCTCAAAGATCCTATTGAATCAAACTTATATCAATCTCGAATTAAGTGAAATATGCTGCATTCCTCCAAGATTGATTTGGTTCAAACTCAAATTAAATATGAATCAAATGCAATTTAATGCATTGTTGCAAGATAAGGTCGGATCAAACTTAGGTCAAACCCAAATAAAGTTTGATATGGAGCATTTTCTCTAAGGTCGTCGGGTTGGATTGCTCTAGGATGAATCAAGTTCAATATGGAGAGTGTGATGCTGCATGATCAGGTTAGATCAAACATTAATCAAGTCCAATTTTGAGTGTTGCTCCAAGATTAGGTAGGCCCGATGAAATAAAGATAACACCCAAATCAAGTTTAATCGAGAGCATTGCACTAAGATTGGGTTCGATCAAACCTAGATTAAAACCGAATCAGATCAAATCTAAAGCGTTGCCCTAAAATTGGGTTTGATAAAACAACAAACCTAAATCAAGTCTATTTTAGAGTGTTGCTTCAAGATCGGGTTAGTATAAACCAAGATGGAGCCCAAATTAAGTATAATCTAAAGCATTGCTTCGAGATCAAGTTAGATCTAACTATGATCGAACCTGAATCAAGTTAAATTTGGAGCATTGTTCCAAGATCCAGTTAGATCAAACCCGAATCGAGTTAATTTTGAGTGTCACTCCATGATTAGTTTAGATCAAATAAGATCAAACCTGAATCAATTTCAATCTAAAACATTATAATATGATCAGCCTAGAAAACTTTGATCTCTTTTCAATCAACTCCAATCATGAATGTTGCTTTAGGATTGGGTTAATGAAACTTAAATCAAACCCAAATCAAGTTCGATCTAGAGCATTGCTTTTTTTTTTTTTTTTTGAAAAGTAAAGGTGAGAACTATATTGACAAAAGGATTTAAAGTACATGATCACGGGCATACCCCGGAAGATACAAGTAGCAAGCAGTGGGAGTTATAACCACCAAAACGGAAAGACAACCTCATACAATGGGAAAGACAACCCAAAGGAGGAAGGAGCAGCTATCGAGGCTAACTACAAAAACCAATAAGATCAATAAGATCGAAGACAGATAATCATCTCAGAAGGGTAGGGGAAGATCCCAAACTTGAATCACATGGAGATTTGCTGTATTTCGAGGAAATTCAGCATCGTCCAGTTTTCTCCTGATAGAGTCCATGATTATAGTGACGAGCCCTCTTTCATTTTGGAGAATGCAATCATGTTTGCGAGAGTTCCTTTCATACCATATGAAGTACACAGTGGCTCCCAAAGCAAGTCTCCTAATAGTCGAAAGAAGCGAGGACCCTCTAAATGTCCTGCAGAGCCACGGCCTCAGATTCTCCCAAGTAGAAGGAAAGTGAAATAGTTCACATTTACAAGCAATTGTAGACCAAACCCGAAACGAATATGGGCAATCAAAGAAAAGATGATTGTGGTCTTCCACATCATCATGACAGCAATAGCAAGTCATATGATTGATTATCCCGAATGATAACAGCCGGTCTTGAGTGGAGAGCCTTCCTCTAATTGCTAACCAAAGAATGAAGGAATGCCTTGGAACATGATGCTTAAACCATAACAAGATTGCCCAGGGAACTCGATGTGAGGGATTCCTAATAACATTCCAGGCTCTTTTGATTGTGAACACACTAGAACCATCCCATTCTACTTTATCAATTTGTGAACAGTGGGTGAAGGGAGGGATCTTGATTGTGAACACACTAGAGCATTGCTTTAAATAAAACTAAAGTCAAGTTCAATCGAAGCATTACTCAATGATTGGACTAGATCTAATAACCTACATCAAGCTAAATAAAGTTCAATCTGGAGCGTTGCTACAAGATCTGGCCAAATCAAGGTTAAATCAATTTGAATTCGGAATGTTGCTCTAAGTTCGGATTGGATCAAACTTAGATCAAACCTGAGTCAGGTCCAATTGGAAGTGGTGCTCCATGATCGGGTCGAGCCAAACTTAGATCAAATTCTAAAATAAGTCCAATCCAAAGCATTGCAACAAGACCAGGTTAGATCAAATTAGATCCACATGAATCAAGTCTAATTCATAGCATTGCTCTAAGAAAAGGTTGGATTAATATATAGATCAAACCCAAATCAAGTCAAATTGAGAGCGAGTTGGATCGAGTTGGATCAAACTTATATCAAACCCAAATCAAGTCCAATCTGGATTCTATTGTTAGATCGAATTCAATCAAACTTCGATCAAACCCCCAATCAAGTTCAATTTAAAGCATTGCTCTAAGATAAGGGTGGATTAAACTCAAGTCAAATCTGGAACAAATCAAATATGTAACATTGCTCTAAGATCGGATTCGACTAAACTTTGATCGAATCGGAATTAAGTTCAATATCAAGCCTTGATCTTAGATTGAGCTTGATCAAAGCAAGATCAAAACCCAAATCAAGTCCAATATAGAGCATTCCTCAAAGATCGTATTGGATCAAACTTATATCAATTTTGAATTAAGTGAAATATGCTGCATTCCTCCAAGATTGATTTGGTTCAGACTCAAATCAAATATGAATCAAATGCAATTTAATGCATTGTTCCAAGATAAGGTCGGATCAAAAACTTAGGTCAAACCCAAATAAAGTTTGATATGGAGCATTTTCTCTAAGGTTGGGTTGGATTTCTCTAGGATGAATCAAGTTCAATATGGAGTGTGATGCTACATGATCAGGTTAGGTAGGCTCGATGAAATAAAGATTATTTTAGTTTAATCGAGAGCATTGCACTAAGATTTGGTTTGATCAAACTTAGATTAAAACCGAATCAGATCAAATCTAAAGCGTTGCCCTAAAATCGGGTTTGATAAAACAACAAACCTAAATCAAGTCTATTTTAGAGAGTTGCTTCAAGATCGGGTTAGTTTAAACCAAGATGGAGCCCAAATTAAGTATAATATTTCAGCATTGCTTCGAGATCAAGTTAGATCAAACTCCTGCATATGAGAGAAAACGGTTTGTCCAAATCTTGATCCTCCCCAAGATACGATCTACCAGAGCATGGCAATCAAGAGCTTTGAGCTTTGTGGATATAAGTGGGACTCCCAAATATCTGATGGGGAAAGAACCAAGAGGAAATCCCAAGTAATTAACAGTTTCTTGCTGCATATGATCCGTAACACCCGAGAGGAAAATGGAGCTTTTTGTTTCATTTGGTTTAAGACCTGAGAGAGAGGAGAAAGTATCAAGAGCTTCTTTAACTACTTTTATAGAATTCAAATCTCCTCGGCAAAAAATCATCAAATCATCAGCAAAACATAAGTGTGATATCTTGGATTTCCGGCATCTCCAGTGGTACTTAAAAAAGGAGGAGGCTTGAATTTTCTGGTCTAAAATTCATGAGAAGATTTCCATGCATATGACAAATAAGTAGGGAGAAATTGGATCACCTTGACGTAGACCTTTTCTTCCATCAAAGAAGCCATTGAGTTCTCCATTTATAGCCACAGAATATTTTGCTGAGGAGACACACGTTTTGATCCATCCAATGAATTTGTGAGGAAATCCAAGGAGGTGCAAAGAATCCCAAAGGAACTCCCATCTTACTGAGTCGAAGGCTTTCATTAAATCAATCTTGAGTGCACATTTAGGGGAGGAGGAAGAGAGGTGATAACCTCTAACAAGCTATTGCGCCATCAAAATGTTATCCCCAATATGCCTTCCTTGCACAAAGGCAGCTTGAGCTTCATTGATAAAGCTGGGAGCACATCTTTCAGTCGATTGGCAAGCAACTTTGTTATACATTTGTACAGAGTGTTGCAGCAAGAAATAGGTCTGAAGTCCTTCAATTTTGAAGCATTAGGGACTTTGGGGATGAGAGCAATGATTGTACAATTAACCTCCTTGAGAAGCACACCTTTAGAGAAAAACTCCTTGATTGCTATAGTGACATCAGCTCCCACAATGGACCAGGTCTTTTGGAAGAAAAAAGCATTAAATCCATCAGGGTCCGGTGCTTTGTTAGGATGGAGGCTGAAAATGGAAGCTTTGATCTCTTCTTCAGTGAAATCATAACTTAATTGCCTAATTTGTTCAGGAGTGAGGGCATGATCCACAAATTCTTTAAGAACTTCTATACCTTCATAATTGGTGCTGCATTTCGAACCAAGAAGTTGATTATAGAAGCTAACCACCTCTTGAGCAATTTGATTCTTCTCCCGAAGCCATTCACCATTTTCATCTTGGATATATAGATCTTGTTGACATTGTTTCTTCCTTTGATGGAATTGAAAAAAAAAAAAGAAGAGTTCTGGTCCCCTTCTTTCAACCATTGTATTCTGCTCCTCTGCCTAGCATAACTCTCCTTCCCATTGTAGACAAGAGTAAGCCTCTTAGCACAATCTTTCTCTTTCTCCAGGAGTTCTTCCTCAATATTACCTGCAGCAATTGATGATTGTAAAACAGCAAGTTCAGAGCGAAGAGGTTCAAGTTCCCCATAAATAAGCTCATTCTTGCTCTTACTCAGATCTTTCAAAGCAGTTTTAACCAATTTCAACTTTTTGTAAACTCTAAACATGGCATGTCCTTCCACATGTGTACTCCAAATCTTCTCAATTAAAGGATAGAATTCTTCAAAATCAGCCCAGTAATTAAAGAATTTGAAAGGACTTTTGTAAAGAGGAAGATTAAATCCAAGATTCACCACAACCGCGGAGTGATCTGAGAGTCCATAAGGAAGGAATTCAGCAGAAGATTGGGCATAGATATTGAACCACAATGAGTTAGCTAGAGCTCTGTCCAGCTTCCTTAGGATTTGCCCATTCGCTCTTGAATTGTGCCAAGTGAAAAGGAAGCCTCCAAATCTTAGATCATCCAACCCAGCTTCAAAAAGAGTGTCATTTAATTCATCCATGTAACTAGGCCACTCAATACTCCCTCCTCTCCTTTCATGTCTAAATCGGATGGCATTGAAATCCCCCATAATAATCCATGGTAGATGGGAGAAAGAGTTAGCTTGATCCTTCAAATTACTCCAAAGGTGTCTTCTAGCTGTAACATCATTTGAACCATAATAAACAAAAGATGCTGCAAACTTGTCACTAGAGTTAAGAATGTGAAAGATAGATGAATAATCTGGTCATGCAAGGATACACTATCAGCAAGAAGTTTGTTTGGGTCCCACCAGATCCAAATCCTACCAGTGCCATCCCCTTCATAATAGTTAGTGCAATGCCAACCCTTGAATAAGCTCATTTCAAGCTTCTCTTTATTACAAGCTTTAATCTTAGTCTCAAGAAGAGCTATGCAAGAGAGTTTGTGAGAATGAACAAGATTACGAACCTCCGAGTGCTTAGAGGGATCATTAAGACCCCGAATATTCCAGGAAGCTAACTTGATCATGTGAATTTCTTTGAGAATTTCCCCCTGGAGTTTCCAGAACTCCCATTCTTCTTCTTTTCCTTTTTCTTCTTTCCTAGCTTTTTCTCAACTTCATCTATCATATTCAGCTTCCTTGCTAGAAGAGGAGTGCTTGAAGTAGACGATGGAGGAGAAGAATCCTCATTATCATTATTGGGCGCAGCCTCCTCAGTGCTACAGATAACAGCAGCTTGTGTTGCATTCATTTCATTCATCAGGCCCTCTATTTCATCTTTGTCTTCAGCTATTGACTCTACCCGAGATGGGTAAAATTGAGCTAAATTATCATCTCTATCTGCATTTAGATCTTTATCCAATTGGAGGATCTCATAGGAGTTAGTGGTTCTGCATATTCCACTTGCAGAGGATACTCTGTTTGTTTGAACAATTGAAGGAGAAACTTGATCAACCACCACTTCCTTTCCATGACTCTTCACATGCTTCTAATCACCATCTAAATGTGGTTTAGAGGCAGTTTGGGATGCTTTCGGAGCCCATACTTGATGGCTGGCCTTCTTGCAATTTTTGGATAGATGTCCAAACTCCTTGCATAATTTCTTAGGGACCCAATTATATTCAATATGGATTTCCATTAAACTTCCATCCTCCATTTCGATATCAAAAGCATTAGGGAGAGAGTCTTCAATACTGATCTCAATGCAAATTCTGGCGTAATTTAAACGCTTTAAGGAGGTAGTCATCTTATCAGCATGTAGCGGTTTCCCAACAATGCTAGCTATATAGCTTAACCCTTCATCCGTCCAATACTCTAATGGGACATTATAGAAATGAGCCCATATTGGAACTTTTTTATAGCCATCCTTTGATAAGTTCATACAAGGACTCCAAACCTTTAAGAAAATAGGTCTGCCTCCAAAGTACCAAGGTGCCTTCCAGAGCTTCCAATAATCTGCTCGAATTAGAAAATTTGAAGAAAAAGAATCCATTTCCATTGCTTAAGATTCTATCAGGCCATTATTTCCCCAATGCCTCTGAGCACAAGCTTGAACAAGAGAAAAAGGCAGCTTGTCAAGGAAGAAACCAACCAAGGTATTTTTCCAGATGGAGGCACCCTTTTGAGCAACTGAGGGAGGAAGTTTAATTCTGACTTTACCCTCATTAGTAAGGGAGATAGGCTTAATGTGTAAGTAAGCTGCAAAATAGAGGGGGCATCTTTGACTAAAGAAGCCCAGCTAGTTTGCGCCTTGCTCTTATCATCAACAGCTTCATGAGCAAGGCCAGAAATCTCATTCTGGTGAGCTGGAAGATGCGGCTTAGCCGCAGGTTTTGATGAGTATGAAAGAGGCGGGAAATTTGGGTCAATTGTTTCAAAATTTGAAGGTTGGTTTCAAGAAAAGTAGCTGCAACTTTTGGCACCTTGGGAAAAGAGATTTGTCCAAAAGTTGGAACAACATCCGAGTGAAATTGCTGCCCATCGGTCATTCTATTATGTGGAATGGAATGGACCGGGTAAAAGGAAGCTTGAGAAGAATTGTGGCATTTCATCCACAACTGATCGGGCATGGAGCAAGGAGACACCAAATTCACAGCAAATGGAGATTGAGAAGCAGAGGTTAAGACATCACCTGGGGGCTTGTTCCTTACTTCCAAGGCATTTATCTCAACTTCTTCGTCTTGATTGGAGATCCCACGGTGGACATAACTCTGCTTTTCCTTCATTGTAGCAGCAATCCCGTTGGAGCTGAAAAAAAGGTCTTTCTCCTCCTTCGAAGCTTGGACCAGATCTTGAGCAGTAGATTTTCCTTCCAATTTCCTCGTACTGGACGGAACATCTGAGGTTGCAGCACCAATGCTCAGAGATGAGGCAGGTGAATGGGATAAGCTCTGAGCTGCTTCCTTCCCATTCGGCTTACTTGAAACAGTGGGGGGAATAGAAATAGATGAGGATACCGAAGAGTCCTTATCCAAAGCTATACCTCCCTCTAAGATCTCCGGAGCAGTTCCCCGGATTGCAAGAGAGACAGGGACTTCTTGAGAATCCTCCATAGTTACCAGAAAATAAAAACAAGAGTGGAAGAACAAGATTGCAACTCATCCAGTCGGTTATTTTTAGTATTCAATCATTTTGGAGTGCCCATTTCATCCTGCCAGCAAAAATCACCAAAGCAATAGAAGGTATTCTCTCGGCTTTTCTCTGGAATGGTGTTTCTATGAAAAGGCATGGCGCAAAAGTTGCATGGGCTGACATTTCTACACCTAAAGAAGAAGGAGGTCTGGGAGTTAAGAAGGTTAGGGATTGGAATGTTGCCTCAATGACTCGTTATATGGTTATTATGTCAACCATGTGCTAATTCCTTATGGGCTGCCTGGGTAAAGAAGAATTTGCTTCACAAGGAACACTTTTGGGTGGCGAAAGTCCCTTGGAATTGTTCTTGGACTTGGATCTTCAAGATTCGGGATAGAGTGAAGTATTTCATTTCAATGAAAGTGGGGAATGGAGAAAACACCTCCCTTTGGTTTGATTCATGGAGACCTCAAGGCCCCATATGCTCATCTTCTCAAGCTAGAGTCATTTCTGACTCGGGTCTTACAAAAGAAGCAAAGGTTAGTGCCATTATTTCATCCGGAAAATGGATGATGGCCTGTAGCAAATTCAAATGAGTTGATCAGCTTGAAAGATGAATCCTGTTCCCTTCCATTGCCCGACTGCTCCCAACATGATATGGTGGTTTGGGATGGATCAAGGGATTTCACAATCAAAAGAGCATGGAACAAACTTCGGTCATCTTCCCAGCGTGTTGATTGGGCACATTTGGTTTGGTTTAAACATCATGTTCCAAGGCATTCTTTCATCTTATGGTTAGCATTAAGAGGTAGGCTTTCCACTCAAGATCGTCTACTCTCTTTTGGAATTATCCAACACATGACATGCTACTTATGTCAAGATCCAAGGGAGGATCATAGTCACATGTTCTTTAATTGCCCCTTCTCTTTTCGGGTTTGGTCTACAATTGCTAGTAAATGTGATTTAACGCACTTTCCATTCTCTTGGGAGAGTTTGAGGCCGTGGCTTTGCAGCAAACTCAATGGGTCCTCTCTTCTCTCCATTGTTAGCAGACTTGCATTGGGAGCTACAGTGTACTTCATATGGTATGAAAGGAACTCACGCAAGCATGGGCGTAAGCCCCATAATGAAAGAGGGATTATTACTAAGATTATGGATTCAGTTAGGATGAAGTTGGATGGTGCTAAATTTCCTAGAAATGCTGCAAATCTCCATGTGTTAGGAAGTTGGCATCTTCCCTCTTCCCTTTTGAGAAGCTAATCTGACAGCGATCATAGTTTGAAAGCACTTAGTTCTAAATTTATGGATGATTTTCTCTTGAGGTTTGTATTTCCTTTGTCTAAGGATGTATTTCCTTTTTGAGGGATGTATTTCCCTTTTCTTGATTTATGTATCTTCCGGGGAATGCCCCGTGTTCTTGTACTTTTAACTCCTTTTCTTCCTTGTTAATACAACTCACACATTTACCTTTCAAAAAAAAATCAAGTTAGATCAAACTATGATCGAACCTGAATCAAGTTAAATTATGAGCATTGTTCCAAGATCAAGTTAGATCAAACCCGAATCGAGTTCAATTTAGAATGTCACTCTATGATTAGTTTAGATTAAATAAGATCAAACCCGAATCAATTTCAATCTAAAACATTATAATAAGATCAGCATATATCAAACCTTGATCTCTTTTCAATCAACTCCAATTATGAATGTTGTTCAGGATTGGGTTGAAACCTAAATCAAACTCGAATCAAGTTCGATCTAGAGCATTGCTTTAAATCAAACTAAAATCAAGTTCAATCGAAGCATTACTCTATGATTGGACTAGATCGTTACTACATCAAGCTAAATGAAGTTCAATATGGAGCATTGCTGCAAGATCGGGCCAAATCAAGGCTAAATCAATTTGAATTTGGATTGTTGCTCTAAGTTCGGATTGGATCAAACTTAGATCAAACCTGAGTCAAGTCCAATTGGAAGTGATGCTCCAAGACCGGGTCGAACCAAACTTAGATCAAATTCCAAAATAAGTCCAATCCAAAGCATTACAACAAGACCAGGTTTGATCAAATTAGATCCACATGAATCAAGTCTAATTCGCAGCATTGCTCTAAGAAAAGGTTGGGTTAATATATAGATCAAACCCGAATCAAGTCAAATCGAGAGCGATACTCGATGATCGAGTTGGATCAAACTTATATCAAACCTGAATCAAGTCCAATCTGGATTCTGTTGTTAGATCGAATTCAATCAAACTTCGATCAAACCCCCAATCAAGTTCAATTTAAAGCATTGCTCTAAGATAAGGGTGGATTAAACTCAAATCAAACATGGAACAAATCGAATGTGTAACATTGAGCTAAGATCGGATTTGACTAAACTTTGATCGAATCGGAATTAAGTTAAATATCAAGCCTTGATCTTAGATTGTGAGCTTGATCAAAGCAAGATCAAAACCCAAATCAAGTCCAATGTAGAGCATTTTTCAAAGATCGTATTGAATCAAACTTATATCAATCTCGAATTAAGTGAAATATTCTGCATTCCTCCAAGATTGATTTGGTTCAGACTCAAATTAAATATGAATCAAATGCAATTTAATGCATTGTTGCAAGTAAGGTCGGATCAAACTTAGGTCAAACCCAAATAAAGTTCGATATGGAGCATTTTCTCTAAGGTCGTCGGGTTGGATTGCTCTAGGATGAATCAAGTTCAATATGGAGAGTGTGATGCTGCATGATCAGGTTAGATCAAACATTAATCAAGTCCAATTTTGAGTGTTGCTCCAAGATTATGTAGGCCCGATGAAATAAAGTTAACACCCAAATCAAGTTTAATCGAGAGCATTGCACTAAGATTGGGTTCGATCAAACCTAGATTAAAACCGAATCAGATCAAATCTAAAGCGTTGCCCTAAAATCGGGTTTGATAAAACAACAAACCTAAATCAAGTCTATTTTAGAGTGTTGCTTCAAGATCGGGTTAGTATAAACCAAGATGGAGCCCAAATTAAGTATAATCTGAAGCATTGCTTCGAGATCAAGTTAGATCAAACTATGATCGAACCTGAATCAAGTTAAATTTGGAGCATTGTTCCAAGATCAAGTTAGATCAAACCCGAATCGAGTTCAATTTTGAGTGTCACTCCATGATTAGTTTAGATCAAATAAGATTAAACCTGAATTAATTTCAATCTAAAACATTATAATATGATCAGCCTAGAAAACTTTGATCTCTTTTCAATCAACTCCAATCATGAATGTTGCTTCAGGATTGGGTTAATGAAACTTAAATCAAACCCAAATCAAGTTCGATCTAGAGCATTGCTTTAAATAAAACTAAAATCAAGTTCAATCGAAGCATTACTCAATGATTGGACTAGATCTAATAACCTTTTTTTTTTGAAAGGTAAAAGTGTGAGTTGTATTAACACGGAAGAAAAGGAGTTACAAGTACAAGTACACGGGGCATACCCCGGAAGATACAAAAATCAAGCAAAGGGAAATGCTTCCCGCAAAAGGAAATACATCCTCAAACATAGGAAATACAAACCTCAAGAGAAATCATCCCAAAACTAACTAAGAGCTTTCAAACGCTGACAGATTAGCTTCTCAAAAGGGAAGGGGAAAGATGCCATCTTCCTAACACATGGAGATTTGCAGTATTTCTAGGATATTTAGCACCATCCAACTTCATCCTAACCGAATCCATAATCATAGTAATAATCCCTCTTTCATTATGGGCCTTGCGCCCATGCTTGCGTGAGTTCCTTTCATACCATATGAAGTATATTGTAGCTCCCAATGCAAGTCTGCTAACAATGGAGAGAAGAGAGGACCCATTGAGTTTGCTGCAAAGCCACGGCCTCAAACTCTCCCAAGAGAATGGAAAGTGCGTTACTATGATCCTCCCTTGGATCTTGACAAAAGTAGCATGTCATGTGTTGGATAATTCCGAAAGAGAAAAGACGATCCTGAGTGGAAAGCCTACCTCTTAATGCTAACCATAAGATGAAAGAATGCCTTGGAACATGATGTTTAAACCAAACCAAATGTGCCCAATCAACACGCTGGGAAGAGGACCGAAGTTTGTTCCATGCTCTTTTGATTGTGAAATCCCTTGATCCATCCCAAACCACCATATCTTGTTGGGAGCAGTCGGGCAATGGAAGGGAACAGGATTCATCTTTCAAGCTGATCAGCTCATCTGAATTTGCTACAGGCCATCTCCAATTGCCGGATGAAATAATGGCACTAACCTTTGCTTCTTTTGTAAGACCCGAGTCAGAAATGACTCTAGCTTGAGAAGAAGAGCATATGGGGCCCTGAGGTCTCCATGAATCAAACCAAAGGGAGGTGTTTTCTCCATTCCCCACTTTCACAGAAATAAAATCCTTCACTCTATCCCGAATCTTGAAGATCTTCCTCCAAGTCCAAGAACAATTCCATGGGACTTTCGCCACCCAAAAGTGTTCCTTGTGAAGCAAATTCTTCTTAACCCAGGCAGCCCATAATGAATTAGCGCATGGTTGACATAATAACCAAATATAACGAGTCATTGAGGCAACATTCCAATCCCTAACCTTCTTAACTCCCAGACCTCCTTCTTCTTTAGGTGTAGAAATGTCAGCCCAAGCAACTTTTGCGCCATGCCTTTTCAGAGAAACACCATTCCAGAGAAAAGCCGAGAGAATACCTTCTATTACTTTGATAACTTTTGCTGGTAGGATGAAATGGGCACTCCAAAATGATTGAATACTAAAAATAACCGATTGGATGAGCTGCAATCTTCCAGCATAAGAGAGAAAACGGTTTGTCCAAACCTTGATCCTCCCCAAGATACGATCAACCAGAGCATGGCAATCAAAAGCTTTGAGCTTTGTGGATATAAGTGGGACACCCAAATATCTGATGGGGAAAGAGCCAAGAGGAAATCCCAAGTAATTAACAGTTTCATGCTGCATATGATCCGTAACACCCGAGAGGAAAATGGAGCATTTTGTTTCATTAGGTTTAAGACCTGAGAGAGAGGAGAAAGTATCAAGAGCTTCTTTAACAACTTTTATAGAATCCAGATCTCCTCGGCAAAAAATCATCAAATCATCAGCAAAACATAAGTGTGATATCTTGGAATTTCGGCATCTCCAGTGGTACTTAAAGAAGGAGGAGGCTTGAATTTTCTGGTCTAAAATTCCAGAGAAGATTTCCATGCATATGACAAATAAGTAGGGAGAAATTGGATCACCTTGACGTAGGCCTTTCCTTCCTTCAAAGAAGCCATTGAGTTCCCCATTTATAGCCACAGAATATTTTGCTGAGGAGACACACGTTTTGATCCATCCAATGAATTTGTGAGGAAATCCAAGGAGGTGCAAAAAATCCCAAAGGAACTCCCATCTTACAGAGTCGAAGGCTTTCATTAAATCAATCTTGAGTGCACATTTAGGGGAGGAGGAAGAGAGGTGATATCCTCTAACAAGCTCTTGTGCCATCAAAATGTTGTCCCCAATATGCCTTCCTTGCACAAAAGCAGCTTGAGCTTCATTAATAAAAGCTGGGAGCACATCTTTCAGTCGGTTGGCAAGCAACTTAGTTATACATTTGTACAGAGTGTTGCAGCAAGAAATAGGTCTGAAGTCCTTCAATTTTGAAGCATTTGGGACTTTGGGGATGAGAGCAATGATTGTACAATTAACCTCCTTGAGAAGCACACCTTTAGAGAAAAACTCCTTGATTACTGTAGTGACATCAGCTCCCACAATGGACCAGGTCTTTTGGAAGAAATAAGCATTAAATCCATTAGGGCCCGGTGCTTTGTTAGGATGGAGGCTGAAAATGGAAGCTTTGATCTCTTCATCAGTGAAATCATAACTTAATTGCCTAATTTGTTCAGGAGTGAGGGCATGATCCACAAAACCTTTAAGAACTTCTAAACCTTCATAATTGGTGCTGCAATTCGAACCAAGAAGTTGATTGTAGAAGCTAACCACCTCTTGAGCAATTTTATTCTTCTCCCGAAGCCATTCACCATTTTCATCTTGGATACATAAGATCTTGTTGACATTGTTTCTTCCTTTGATGGAATTGAAAAAAAAAACAGAGTTCTGATCCCCTTCTTTCAACCATTGTATTCTGCTTCTCTGCCTAGCATAACTCTCCTTCCCATTGTAGACAATAGCAAGCCTCTTAGCACAATCTTTCTTCCTTCTCCAGGAGTTCTTCCTCAATATTGCCTGCAGCAATTGATGATTGTAAAGCAGCAAGTTCAGAGCGAAGAGCTCTTACTCAGATCTTTCAAAGCAGTTTTAACCAATTTCAGCTTTTTGTAAACCCTAAACATGGCATGTCCTTCCACATGTGTACTCCAAATCTTCTCAATTAAAGGATAAAATTCTTCGAAATCAGCCCAGTAATTAAAGAATTTGAAAGGGCTTTTGTAAAGAGGGAGATTAAGTCCAAGATTCACCACAACCGCAGAGTGATCTGAGAGTCCATAGGGAAGGAAATCAGCAGAAGATTGGGCATAGTTATTGAACCACAATGAGTTAGCAAGAGCTCTGTCCAGCTTCCTTAGGATTTGCCCATTAGCTCTAGAATTGTGCCAAGTGAAAAGGAAGCCTCCAAATCTAAGATCATCCAGCCCAGCTTCAAAAAGAGTGTCATTTAATTCATCCATGTAACTAGGCCACTCAATACTTCCTCCCCTTCTTTCATGTCTGAATCGGATGGCATTGAAGTCCCCCATAATAATCCATGGAAGATGGGAGAAAGAGTTAGCTTGATCCTTCAAATTACTCCAAAGGTGTCGTCTAGCTGTAACATCATTTGAACCATAAACAAAAGATGCTGCAAACTTGTCACCAGAATTAAGAATAGTGAAAGATAGATGAATAATCTGGTCATGCAAGGAAACACTATCAGCAAGAAGTTTGTTTGGGTCCCACCAGATCCATATCCTACCAGAGCCATCACCATCATAATAGTTAGTGCAATGCCAACCCTTGAAAAGGCTCATCTCAATCTTCTCTTTATTACAAGCTTTAATCTTAGTCTCAAGAAGAGCTATACAAGAGAGTTTGTGAGAATGAACAAGATTACGAACCTCCGCGTGCTTAGAGGGATCATTAAGACCCCGAATATTCCAGGAAGCTAACTTGATCATGTGAATTTCTTTGAGAATTTCCCCCTGGAGTTTCCAGAACTCCCAGTCTTCTTCTTTTCCTTTTTCTTCTTTCCTAGCTTTTTCTCAACTTCATCTATCATAATCAGCTTCCTTGCTAGAAGAGGAGTGCTTGGAGTAGACGATGTAGGAGAGGAATCCTCATTATCAATATTGGGCGCAGCCTCCTCAGTGCTGCAGATAACAGCAGCTTCTGTAGCATTCATTTCATTCATCAGGCCCTCTATTTCGTCTTTGTCTTCAGCTATTGACTCTACCCGAGATGGGTAAAATTGAGCTAAATTATCATCTCTAGCTGCATTTAGATCATTATCCAATTGGAGGATCTCATAGGAGTTAGTGGTTCTGCATATTCCACTAGCAGAGGGTACACTATTTGTTTGAACAATTGAAGGAGAAGCTTGATCAACCACCACTTCCTTTCCATGACTCTTCACATGCTTCCAATCACCATCTAAATGTGGTTTGGAAGCAGAATGGGATGATTTCAGAGCCCATACTTTGATGGCTGGCCTTCTTGCAATTTTTGATAGATGTCCAAACTCCTTGCATACCGAGCATTTCTTAGGGACCCAATTATATTCAATATGGATTTCCATTAAACTTCCATCCTCCATTTCGATATCAAAAGCATTAGGGAGAGAGTCTTCAATACTGATCTCAATGCAAATTCTGGCGTAATTTAAACGCTTTAAGGAGGTAGTCATCTTATCAGCATGCAGCGGTTTCCCAACAATGCTAGCTATATAGCTTAACCCCTCATCCGTCCAATACTCTAATGGGACATTATAGAAATGAGCCCATATTGGAACTTTTTTACAGCCATCCTTAGATAAGTTCATACAAGGACTCCAAGCCTTTAAGAAAATAGGTCTGCCTCCAAAGTACCAAGGTCCTCCTTCCAGAGCTTCCAATGATCTGCTCGAATCAGAAAATTTGAAGAAAAAGAATCCATTTCCATTGCATAAGACTTCTATCAGGCCATTATTTCCCCAATGCTCTTAGCACAAGCTTGAACAAGAGAAAACGGCAGCTTGTCAAGGAAGAAACCAACCAAGGTATTTTCCCAAATGGAGGCACCCTTTTGAGCAACTGAGGGAGGGAGTTTAATTCTGATTTTACCCTCATTAGTAAGGGAGATAGGCTTAATGTAAGTAAGCTGTAGATTAGAGGGGGCATCTTTGACTAAAGAAGCCCAGCTAGATTGTGCCTTGCTCTTTCCATCAACAGCATCATGAGCAAGGCCAGAAGTCACATTCTGGTGAGCTAGAAGATGCTGCACAGCCGCAGGATTTGAAGAGTATGAAAGAGGCGGGAAATTTGGGTCAATAGTTTCAAATTTTGAACTTGTCAGGTACTGGTTGGTGTCAAGAAAAGGAGCGGCAGCTTTTGGCACCTTGGGTAAAGAGATTTGTCCAAAAGTTGGAACAACCTCCGATTGAAAGTGCTGCCCATCGGTCCTTCTATTATGTGGAATGGAATGGACCGGGTAAAAGGGAGCTTGAGAGGCATTGTGGCATTTCATCAACAACTGATCGGGCATGGAGCAAGGAGCCACCGAATTCACAGCAAATGGAGATTGAGGAGCTGAGGTTAAGACATCACCTGGGGGCTTGTTCCTTGCAACCATGACATTTATCTCAGCTTCTTCGTCTTGATTGGAGATCCCACGGTGGGTATAACTCAGCTTTTCCTTCAATGTAGCAGCAATCCCATTGGAGCTGAAAAGAAGGTCTTTCTCCTCCTTCGAAGCTTGGACCAGATCTTGAGCAGTAGATTTCCCTTCCAAATTCTTTGAACTGGGCGGAACATCTGAGGTTGCAGCACCAATGCTCGAAGATGATGCAAGAGAGTGGGACAAGCACTGAGCTGCTTCCTTCCCATACGGCTTACTTGAAACAGTGGGGGGAATAGGAATAGATGAGGATACCGAAGAGTCCTTATCCAAAGCTATACCTCCCTCTAAGATCTCCGGAGCAAAACCCGGATTGCAAGAGAGACAGGGACTCCATGAGAATCCTCCATAGCTACCAGAAAATAAAAATACTAGATCTAATAACCTACATCAAGCTAAATAAAGTTCAATCTAGAGCGTTGCTACAAGATCTTGCCAAATCAAGGCTAAATCAATTTGAATTCGGAATGTTGCTCTAAGTTCGGATTGGATCAAACTTAGATCAAACCTGAGTCAGGTCCAATTGGAAGTGATGCTCCATGATCGGGTCGAGCCAAACTTAGATCAAATTCCAAAATAAGTCCAATCCAAAGCATTGCAACAAGACCAGGTTAGATCAAATTAGATCCACATGAATCAAGTTCAATTCGCAGCATTGCTCTAAGAAAAGGTTGGATTAATATATAGATCAAACCCGAATCAAGTCAAATCGAGAGCGAGTTGGATCGAGTTGGATCAAACTTATATCAAACCCGAATCAAGTCCAATCTGGATTCTATTGTTAGGTCGAATTCAATCAAACTTTGATCAAACCCCCAATCAAGTTCAATTTAAAGCATTGCTCTAAGATAAGGGTGGATTAAACTCAAATCAAACCTGGAACAAATCAAATATGTAACATTGCTCTAAGATCGGATTCGACTAAACTTTGATCAAATCGGAATTAAGTTTAATATCAAGCCTTGATCTTAGATTGAGCTTGATCAAAGCAAGATCAAACCCCAAATCAAGTCCAATGTAGAGCATTCCTCAAAGATGGTATTGGATCAAACTTATATCAATTTGGAATTAAGTGAAATATGCTGCATTCCTCCAAGATTGATTTGGTTCAGACTCAAATCAAATATAAATCAAATGCAATTTAATGCATTGTTCCAAGATAAGGTCGGATCAAAAACTTAGGTCAAACCCAAATAAAGTTTGATATGGAGCATTTTCTCTAAGGTTGGGTTGGATTTCTCTAGGATGAATCAAGTTCAATATGGAGTGTGATGCTGCATGATCAGGTTAGATCAAACATTAATCAAGTCCAACTTTGAGGGTTGCTCCAAGATTAGGTAGGCTCGATGAAATAAAGATAATACCCAAATCAAGTTTAATCGAGAGCATTGCACTAAGATTGGGTTTGATCAAACTAGATTAAAACCGAATCAGATCAAATCTAAAGCGTTGCCCTAAAATCGGGTTTGATAAAACAACAAACCTAAATCAAGTCTATTTTAGAGAGTTACTTCAAGATCGGGTTAGTTTAAACCATGATGGAGCCCAAATTAACTATAATATTTCAGCATTGCTTCAAGATCAAGTTAGATCAAACTATGATCGAACCTGAATCAAGTTAAATTATGAGCATTGTTCCAAAGATCAAGTTAGATCAAACCCGAATCGAGTTCAATTTAGAATGTCACTCTATGATTAGTTTAGATTAAATAATAAGATCAAACCCGAATCAATTTCAATCTAAAACATTATAATAAGATCAACATATATCAAACCTTGATCTCTTTTCAATCAACTCCAATCATGAATGTTGCTTCAGGATTGGGTTGAAACCTAAATCAAACTCGAATCAAGTTCGATCTAAGAGCATTGCTTTAAATCAAACTAAAATCAAGTTCAATCGAAGCATTACTCTATGATTGGACTAGATCTACACTACATCAAGCTAAATGAAGTTCAATCTGGAGCATTGCTGCAAGATCGGGCCAAATCAAGGCTAAATCAATTTGAATTTGGAATGTTGCTCTAAGTTCGGATTGGATAAAACTTATATCAAACCTGAGTCAAGTCCAATTGGAAGTGATGCTCCAAGACCGGGTCGAGCCAAACTTAGATCAAATTCCAAAATAAGTCCAATCCAAAGCATTACAACAAGACCAGCTATCAAATCCGGTACGTTTGCTGTCACCTTCTGTCCCTCCTTCTGGGCCCATTTCAAATCCACGGCAGGCTCCTTCAGCTTTGGATTTTTGAGGCCAGTGCTTCCCGCCTCTATCAAACGCTGCCGAAATTTCAAATTCTCAAATTCCTTCCTTCCCTCCTCCTCTAACTATTGGCTCAGCTGACTCCCCTCCTAATCTCCCGGAGGTTATTCCCAGCCCTGCTCATGGGGCTGCTGCGGGTCCATTATTTGCTCATTCTAGCTGGGCTTCCCTTGTCAAGGATTATCCTGCTGCTATGAAACTTTCCTTCTTGAAGCCTAACTCTCATATTAATGATGGCAAAGTTAGATTTTCTCTCCCACCGGCTGTTGCTCTCAAAGGTGCTGCTATCTGGGAGAACACACTTGTTGGTTTCTTCCTGGATAAATTACCGTATTCTCTTGTGCAATCTTATGCCCATAGGCTGGGATAATAATGGGCTTTTGGAGGTGTTATGCAATGGTAACGGTTTCTTTTTCTTCAAATTTTCTGATTCTGCCAAGATTTCGGTAATCCTGGATGGAGGTCCCTGGTATTTCGGTGGACGCCCTATCTTCTTAAAAGCTTGGAGACCAGGTATGAACTTATCCAAAGAGGGCTGCAAAAAAGTCCCTATTTGGGCTCACTTCTACAATGTTCCTTTAGAATTCTGGACGGCTGAAGGATTAAGTTACATTGCTAGCATTGTCGGGAATCCTCTCCATGCTGACAAGATGACTTCTTCCTTAAAACGTCTAAACTTTGCTAGAATCTGCATTGAAATTAGCATTGAAGACTCTCTCCCTAATTCTCTGGATCTTGAATTGGAGGATGGGAGCTTAGTGGAAATTCTCATTGAATACAATTGGGTACCAAAGAAATGTTCCATTTGCATGGAATTTGGGCATCTACCCAAAAACTGCAAAAAATGTCGTCACCAAATTTGGGTTCCTAAAGCTGCTCATATTTCCCCTAAGCACCCTTCTGTTGTTGCTCCGAAGCTTGGGAAGAGGCTTGGCAAGGAAGTGTTGGAAGATCCTGAATCTCTCCCAGTTCTCGGCTCTGTCAAAATTCCCGAAGCCAAGGGAGATGGCTATTCTGGTTCTATTTATCCAGCTTCTGTTACTTCTGGTTTGGGAGGATGCAGTATTAGCAATTCTTATGATCTCCTTCAAGAGGGTGATGACACTCATGCTGAGCTGAGGGATGCTGATCTTGATGCTGCTGGCTGCACCAATGTGGAGGCTTTTTCCACTGGTTTTGAGGATCCATCATCCCCATCATCCACTGCAAGCACACCTCTTCTTGCTAGGAGGCTGAATATGGTTGATGAACTTGAGAAAAAGCTTGGAAAGCTGAGTAAAGTAAAAAAGAAGAATAGGCGCTCTGGGAATTCCAGGGGGAAGATCTCTATGATCTTGGATGATTAATATAGCCTCATGGAATATTCGGGGACTTAATGATCCCTCAAAGCATTATGAGGTTCGTAATCTGGTTCACTCTCGTAAAATCTCTTGCTTAGCTCTTCTTGAGACAAAGATTAAAGATTGCAATAAAGTGATTTTAGAGCAGACCTTATTTAAGTCTTGGAAATGCATTAACTATTATGATGGTAGTGGTACGGGCAGAATTTGGGTCTGGTGGGATCCCAACAAGCTTCTTGCAGATATTGTTTCCTTGCATGACCAAGCCATCCATCTTTCTTTCACTATTTGTAACTCGGGTGATAAGTTTGCCGCGTCCTTTGTTTATGGCTCTAATGATGTTTCAGCTCGCAGGCTTTTATGGAGTAGTTTGAAGGATCATGCTAACTCCTTTTCCCAATTGCCGTGGATCATTATGGGGGATTTTAATGCCATCCGCTATAGATTTGAGAGAAAAGGTGGTAGTTCAGACTGGCCTTCTCACATGGATGAATTAAATGACACTCTCTTTGAAGCTGGTTTGGATGATCTCAGATTTGGTGGTTTTCTCTTCACTTGGCACAATTCTAGAGCAAATGGGCATATCCTAAGGAAGTTGGATAGAGCTCTTGCCAATCCTATGTGGTTCAATTCCTATGACCAATCTTCTGCTGAATTTCTTCCTTTCGGGCTTTCGGATCATTCTGCGGTTGTGGTGAACCTTGGGTTACATCTTCCTATATACAAAAGCCCTTTCAAATTCTTTAACCACTGGGCTGATTTTGATGAATTTTTTCCATTAGTTGAGAAGATCTGGGATTCTCATGTGGATGGTCATGCCATGTTTAGAGTCTGCAAAAAGCTGAAACTCCTAAAATCTGCTTTGAAACATCTGTGTAGGAGTAAGAATATTTCTATAAATGGGGAAGTGGAGGACCTTCGCTCAGAGCTTACTGATTTACAATCTTCTATAGCTGCTGGTAATTATGAGGAAGATCTCCTTGATAAAGAGAGAGATTGTGCTATGAGGCTAAGTCTTATCTACAAGGGGAAGGAAAGCTATGCTAGGTAGAAGAGCAGAATCCAATGGCTGAAAGAAGGGGACCAAAACACAACCTTTTTCTTCAATTCCATCAAAGGAAGGAACAATGTCAATAAGATTTTATGTATTCAAGATGATATGGGTGATTGGATTCGGGAAAAGCATCAAATTGGTCATGAGGTGGTTCATTTCTACAAGCTGCTTCTTGGCTCCAATTGCTGCGCCAATTATGATGGTTTAGATTCTCTATAAAGGATTTCTTTACTAATGGTATGCTTCTTAAGGAAGTTAATTGCACTATCCTTGTTCTAATTCCCAAAGTTCCTAATGCGTCTAAGCTGAAGGACTTTAGGCCAATTTCCTGCTGCAACACTCTATACAAATGCATTACCAAGCTGCTATCCAATCGTTTGAAAGAAGTCCTCCCTTCTTTTGTTAATGAAGCCCAAGCTGCCTTTGTCCATGGTAGGCACATTGGCGATAATATTTTGATGGCTCAAGAGCTTGTTAGAGGCTATCATCTCCCCTCTTCCTCTCCTAAATGTGCTCTCAAGATTGATTTCAGGAAGGCTTTTGACTCTGTCAGATGGGATTTTCTTTGGGATTCTCTGCAGCTTCTCGGCTTTCCCTCCAATTTCATTGGATGGATCAGGACCTGTGTTTCCTCTGCAAAATACTCGGTGGCAATCAATGGCGAGCTCAATGGCTTCTTTGAAGGAAGGAAAGGTATTCGTCAAGGTGATCCTATCTCGCCTTACTTATTTGTTATATGCATGGATATCTTCTCTCGTATTTTGGATCGAAAAATTCGAGATTCCGCTTTATTTAAGTTCCACTGGAGATGCCGGAAATCCAAGATTTCTCATCTATGTTTTGCCGATGATCTGATGATCTTTTGCCATGGTGACTTGAATTCTATTAAAGTTGTAAAAGATGCTCTTGCAACTTTTTCCTCTCTCTCGGGTCTTATCCCAAATGTTTCCAAAAGCACCACTTTCCTATCGGGAGTTAAAGGCCACATGCAACAAGATATTTTGAATCATTTGGGTTTTCCTCTCGGCTCATTTCCCATCAGATATCTGGGTGTTCCGCTCATTTCATCAAAACTCAATGCTCGTGACTGCCATGCTCTGGTTGACCGTATCTTGGGGAGGATCAAAACCTGGACAAATCGTTTCCTTTCTTATGCAGGTAGATTACAACTCATTCAGTCGGTTATTTTTAGTATCCAGTCATTTTGGAGCGCCCATTTTATTCTTCCAGCCAAAGTTACCAAAGCCATTGAAAGCATTCTCTCGGCTTTCCTCTGGTCCGGGGTCTCTTTGAAACGGTTTGGTGCTAAAGTTGCTTGGGCTGATCTTTCTACTCCTAAAGCTGAAGGAGGGTTGGGGATTAAGAAAATTAAAGACTGGAATGTTGCTTCTATGACTCGATATATTTGGCTCTTATGTCAGCCTCGCTCCAACTCCTTATGGGCAGCTTGGGTGAAGTTGAACCTGCTGCACAAGGAACAATTCTGGGTTGCTAAAGTTCCTTGGAATTGCTCTTGGACTTGGAGGAAGCTCCTGAAGATTCGGGATCGAGTGAAAGCTTTCATCTCTGTGAAAGTGGGGAATGGTGACAATACTTCACTTTGGTTTGATTCCTGGAGACCTCAAGGCCCTATCTGCTCCTCTCCTCATGCTAGAGTAATCTTCGACTCGGGTCTCACTATCGATGCAAAGGTTAGTGCCATTATTTCTTCTGGCAATTGGAATTGGCCTGCTGCAAATTCATATGAGCTGATTAGTCTGAAAGATGAATCAAGGTCCCTCCCTTTGCCCAACTATTCTCAAATTGATAAAGTGGAGTGGGATAGTTCTAGTGATTTCACAATCAAAAAAGCTTGGAATATTATAAGGACTCCTTCACAACGAGTTCCCTGGGCACATTTAATATGGTTCAATCATCATGTTCCTAGGCACTCCTTTTTTCTTTGGTTAGCAATCAGAGGAAGGCTCCCTACTCAAGATCATCTTTTATCATTCGGGATTATCCGTCACATGACTTGCTATTTTTGTCAAGATGATGTGGAAGATCATAATCACCTCTTCTTTGACTGCCCATATTCTTTTCAGGTTTGGACTACTATTGCTCGTAAGTGTGATCTTTTGCATTGTCCTTCTACTTGGGAGAATCTGTGGCCGAGGCTTTGCTGTAATCTCAAAGGGTCCTCGCTTATTTCCACTATTAGGAGGCTTGCTTTGGGAGCTACACTATATTTCTTATGGTATGAAAGGAACTCTCGTAAGCATGGTCGCATTCTCCATAACGAACGAGGGCTCGTCACTATAATCATGGACTCTATCAGGAGAAAACTGGATGGTACTGTATTTCCTCAAACACAGCAAACCTCCATGTGATTCAAGTTTGGCATCTTCCCCCTACCCTTCTTAGATGATATTCTGACATTGGTCTTATTATTCTGCTGTTAGCTTTGATAGCTGCTCTTTCCTCCTTTGGGTTGTATCACCTTTTATTTAAGGTTGTCCTCTGATTCGGTGGTTGTATCTCCCACTGTTTGCTTCTTGTTACCACAGGGGTATGCCCTTGTTTCTTGTACTTATAACTCTTTTATCAATACATTTCATACTTTACCTTTCAAAAAAAAAAAAACAACAAGACCAGGTTTGATCAAATTAGATCCACATGAATCAAGTCTAATTCGCAGCATTGCTCTAAGAAAAGGTTGGGTTAATATATAGATCAAACCCGAATCAAGTCAAATCGAGAGCGTTACTTGATGATCGAGTTGGATCAAACTTATATCAAACCCGAATCAAGTCCAATCTAGATTCTGTTGTTAGATCAAATTCAATCAAACTTCGATCAAACCCCCAATCAAGTTCAATTTAAAGCATTGCTCTAAGATAATGGTGGATTAAACTCAAATCAAACCAGCTGGAACAAATCGAATGTGTAACATTGAGCTAAGATCGAATTTTACTAAACTTTGATCGAATCAGAATTAAGTTCAATATCAAGCCTTGATCTTAGATTGTGAGCTTGATCAAAGCAAGATCAAAACCCAAATCAAGTCCAATGTAGAGCATTCCTCAAAGATCGTATTGAATCAAACTTATATCAATCTCAAATTAAGTGAAATATGCTGCATTCCTCCAAGATTGATTTGGTTCAGACTCAAATTAAATATGAATCAAATGCAATTTAAGGCATTGTTGCAAGATAAGGTCGGATCAAACTTATATCAATCTTGAATTAAGTGAAATATGCTGCATTCCTCCAAGATTGATTTGGTTCAGACTCAAATTAAATATGAATCAAATGCAATTTAAGGCATTGTTGCAAGATAAGGTCGGATCAAACTTAGGTCAAACCCAAATAAAGTTTGATATGGAGCATTTTCTCTAAGTCGTCGGGTTGGATTGCTCTAGGATGAATCAAGTTCAATATGGAGAGTGTGATGATGCATGATCAGGTTAGATCAAACATTAATCAAGTCCAATTTTGAGTGTTGCTCCAAGATTAGGTAGGCCCGATGAAATAAAGATAACACCCAAATCAAGTTTAATCGAGAGCATTGCACTAAGATTGGGTTCGATCAAACCTAGATTAAAACCGAATCAGATCAAATCTAAAGCGTTGCCCTAAAATCGGGTTTGATAAAACAACAAACCTAAATCAAGTCTATTTTAGAGTGTTGCTTCAAGATCGGGTTAGTTTAAACCAAGATGGAGCCCAAATTAAGTATAATCTGAAGCATTGCTTCGAGATCAAGTTAGATCAAACTATGATCGAACCTGAATCAAGTTAAATTTGGAGCATTGTTCCAAGATCAAGTTAGATCAAACCCGAATCGAGTTCAATTTTGAGTGTCACTCCATGATTAGTTTAGATCAAATAAGATCAAACCTGAATCAATTTCAATCTAAAACATTATAATATGATCAGCCTAGATCAAACTTTGATCTCTTTTCAATCAACTCCAATCATGAATGTTGCTTCAGGATTGGGTTAATGAAACTTAAATCAAACCCAAATCAAGTTCGATCTAGAGCATTGCTTTAAATAAAACTAAAATCAAGTTCAATCGAAGCATTACTCAATGATTGGACTAGATCTAACCTACATCAAGCTAAATAAAGTTCAATCTGGAGCGTTGCTACAAGATCGGGCCAAATCAAGGCTAAATCAATTTGAATTCGGAATGTTGCTCTAAGTTTGGATTGGATCAAACTTAGATCAAACCTGAGTCAAGTCCAATTGGAAGTGATGCTCCAAGATCGGGTCGAGCCAAACTTAGATCAAATTCCAAAATAAGTCCAATCCAAAGCATTGCAACAAGACCAGGTTAGATCAAATTAGATCCACATGAATCAAGTCTAATTCGCAGCATTGCTCTAAGAAAAGGTTGGATTAATATATAGATCAAACCCGAATCAAGTCAAATCGAGAGCGAGTTGGATCAAACTTATATCAAACCCGAATCAAGTCCAATCTGGATTCTATTGTTAGATCGAATTCAATCAAACTTCGATCAAACCCCCAATCAAGTTCAATTTAAAGCATTGCTCTAAGATAAGGGTGGATTAAACTCAAATCAAACCTGGAACAAATCAAATATGTAACATTGCTCTAAGATCGGATTCGACTAAACTTTGATCGAATCGGAATTAAGTTCAATATCAAGCCTTGATCTTAGATTGAGCTTGATCAAAGCAAGATCAAAACCCAAATCAAGTCCAATGTAGAGCATTCCTCAAAGATCGTATTGGATCAAACTTATATCAATTCGAATTAAGTGAAATATGCTGCATTCCTCCAAGATTGATTTGGTTCAGACTCAAATCAAATATGAATCAAATGCAATTTAATGCATTGTTCCAAGATAAGGTCGGATCAAACTTAGGTCAAACCCAAATAAAGTTTGATATGGAGCATTTTCTCTAAGGTTGGGTTGGATTGCTCTAGGATGAATCAAGTTCAATATGGAGAGTGTGATGCTGCATGATCAGGTTAGATCAAACATTAATCAAGTCCAATTTTGAGTGTTGCTCCAAGATTAGGTAGGCTCGATGAAATAAAGATAATACCCAAATCAAGTTTAATCGAGAGCATTGCACTAAGATTGGGTTTGATCAAACCTAGATTAAAACCGAATCAGATCAAATCTAAAGCGTTGCCCTAAAATCGGGTTTGATAAAACAACAAACCTAAATCAAGTCTATTTTAGAGTGTTGCTTCAAGATCGGGTTAGTTTAAACCAAGATGGAGCCCAAATTAAGTATAATATGAAGCATTGCTTCGAGATCAAGTTAGATCAAACTATGATCGAACCTGAATCAAGTTAAATTAGGAGCATTGTTCCAAGATCAAGTTAGATCAAACCCGAATCGAGTTCAATTTAGAGTGTCACTCCATGATCAAATAAGATCAAACCTGAATCAATTTCAATCTAAAACATTATAATATGATCAGCCTAGATCAAACTTTGATCTCTTTTCAATCAACTCCAATCATGAATGTTGGGTTAATGAAACTTAAATCAAACCCAATCAAGTTCGATCTAGAGCATTGCTTTAAATAAAACTAAAATCAAGTTCAATCGAAGCATTACTCAATGATTGGACTAGATCTAACCTACATCAAGCTAAATAAAGTTCAATCTGGAGCGTTGCTACAAGATCTGGCCAAATCAAGGCTAAATCAATTTGAATTCGGAATGTTGCTCTAAGTTCGGATTGGATCAAACTTAGATCAAACCTGAGTCAAGTCCAATTGGAAGTGATGCTCCATGATCGGGTCGAGCCAAACTTAGATCAAATTCCAAAATAAGTCCAATCCAAAGCATTGCAACAAGACCAGGTTAGATCAAATTAGATCCACATGAATCAAGTCTAATTCGCAGCATTGCTCTAAGAAAAGGTTGGATTAATATATAGATCAAACCCGAATCAAGTCAAATCGAGAGCGAGTTGGATCGAGTTGGATCAAACTTATATCAAACCCGAATCAAGTCCAATCTGGATTCTATTGTTAGATCGAATTCAATCAAACTTCGATCAAACCCCAATCAAGTTCAATTTAAAGCATTGCTCTAAGATAAGGGTGGATTAAACTCAAATCAAACCTGGAACAAATCAAATATGTAACATTGCTCTAAGATCGGATTCGACTAAACTTTGATCGAATCGGAATTAAGTTCAATATCAGCCTTGATCTTAGATTGAGCTTGATCAAAGCAAGATCAAAACCCAAATCAAGTCCAATGTAGAGCATTCCTCAAAGATCGTATTGGATCAAACTTATATCAATTTTGAATTAAGTGAAATATGCTGCATTCCTCCAAGATTGATTTGGTTCAGACTCAAATCAAATATGAATCAAAATCAAACCCGAATCAAGTCCAATCTGGATTCTAAGATCGAATTCAATGATTCAAGTTCAAGCATAAGATGGATGGATCGAATGTGTAACATTGAGCTAAGATCGGAAGATCGAATCGGAAAAGTTCAATATGAAAGATATCAGAGGCCATTGTCAAGGGGTCGGAGGTCATAAAGTTCGATATGGAGCATTTTCTTTAAGGTCGGGTTGGATTGCTCTAGGATGAATCAAGTTCAATATGGAGAGTGTGATGCTGCATGATCAGGTTAGATCAAACATTAATCAAGTCCAATTTTGAGTGTTGCTCCAAGATTAGGTAGGCCCGATGAAATAAAGATAATACCCAAATCAAGTTTAATCGAGAGCATTGCACTAAGATTGGGTTCGATCAAACCTCGATTAAAACCGAATCAGATCAAATCTAAAGCGTTGCCCTAAAATCGGGTTTGATAAAACAACAAACCTAAATCAAGTCTATTTTAGAGTGTTGCTTCAAGATCGGGTTAGTTAAACCAAGATGGAGCCCAAATTAAGTATAATCTGAAGCATTGCTTCGAGATCAAGTTAGATCAAACTATGATCGAACCTGAATCAAGTTAAATTTGGAGCATTGTTCCAAGATCAAGTTAGATCAAACCCGAATCGAGTTCAATTTTGAGTGTCACTCCATGATTAGTTTAGACCAAATAAGATCAAACCTGAATCAATTTCAATCTAAAACATTATAATATGATCAGCCTAGAAAACTTTGATCTCTTTTCAATCAACTCCAATCATGAATGTTGGGTTAATGAAACTTAAATCAAACCCAAATCAAGTTCGATCTAGAGCATTGCTTTAAATAAAACTAAAATCAAGTTCAATCGAAGCATTACTCAATGATTGGACTAGATCTAACCTACATCAAGCTAAATAAAGTTCAATATGGAGCGTTGCTACAAGATCTGGCCAAATCAAGGCTAAATCAATTTGAATTCGGAATGTTGCTCTAAGTTCGGATTGATCAAACTTAGATCAAACCTGAGTCAGGTCCAATTGGAAGTGATGCTCCATGAGATCGAGTCAAGTCCAATCTGCAAGATCGGGTTGAGCCAAACTTAGATCAAATCCAAAACAAGTCCAATCCAAAGCATTGCAACAAGACCAGGTTAGATCAAATTAGATCCACATGAATCAAGTCTAATTCGCAGCATTGCTCTAAGAAAAGGTTGGATTAATATAGATCAAACCCGAATCAAGTCAAATCGAGAGCGCTGCTCGAGGATCGAGTTGGATCAAACTTATATCAAACCCGAATCAAGTCCAATCTGGATTCTATTGTTAGATCGAATTCAATCAAACTTCGATCAAACCCCAATCAAGTTCAATTTAAAGCATTGCTCTAAGATAAGGTGGATTAAACTCAAATCAAACCCGAAACAAATCGAATAAGTGTAACATTGCTCTATGATCGGATTCGACTAAACTTTGATCAAATCTAAATTAAGTTCAATATCGAGCCTTGATCTTAGATCGAGCTTGATCAAAGCAAGATCAAAACCCAAATCAAGTCCAATGTAGAGCATTCCTCAAAGATCGTATTGGATCAAACTTATATCAATCTCGAATTAAGTGAAATATGCTGCATTCCTCCAATATTGATTTGGTTCAGACTCAAATCAAATATGAATCAAATGCAATTTAATGCATTGTTCCAAGATAAGGTCGGATCAAACTTAGGTCAAACCCAAATAAAGTTCGATATGGAGCATTTTCTCTAAGGTCGGGTTGGATTGCTCTAGGATGAATCAAGTTCAATATGGAGAGTGTGATGCTGCATGATCAGGTTAGATCAAACATTAATCAAGTCAAATTTTGAGTGTTGCTCCAAGATTAGGTAGGCCCGATGAAATAAAGATAATACCCAAATCAAGTTTAATCGAGAGCATTGCACTAAGATTGGGTTCGATCAAACTTAGATTAAAACCGAACAGATCAAACCTAAAGCGTTGCCCTAAAATCGGGTTTGATAAAACAACAAACCTAAATCAAGTCTATTTTAGAGTGTTGCTTCAAGATCGGGTTAGTTTAAACCAAGATGGAGCCCAAATTAAGTATAATATGAAGCATTGCTTCGAGATCAAGTTAGATCAAACTATGATCGAACCTGAATCAAGTTAAATTAGGAGCATTGTTCCAAGATCAAGTTAGATCAAACCCGAATCGAGTTCAATTTAGAGTGTCACTCCATGATTAGTTTAGATCAAATAAGATCAAACCCGAATCAATTTCAATCTAAAACATTATAATATGATCAGCTTAGATCAAACTTTGATCTCTTTTCAATCAACCCCAATCATGAATGTTGCTTCAGGATTGGGTTAATGAAACTTAAATCAAACCCGAATCAAGTTCGATCTAGAGCATTGCTTTAAATCAAACTGAAATCAAGTTCAATCGAAGCATTACTCCATGATTGGACTAGATCTAACCTACATCAAGCTAAATGAAGTTCAATCTGGAGCGTTGCCACAAGATCGGGCCAAATCAAGGAAGGCTAAATCAATTTGAATTCGGAATGTTGCTCTAAAAGTTCGGATTGGATCAAACTTAGATCAAACCTGAGTCAAGTCCAATTGGAAGTGATGCTCCAAGATCGGGTCGAGCCAAACTTAGATCAAATCCAAAAGAAGTCCAATCCAAAGCATTGCAACAAGACCAGGTTAGATCAAATTAGATCCACATGAATCAAGTCTAATTCGCAGCATTGCTCTAAGAAAAGGTTGGATTAATATATAGATCAAACCCGAATCAAGTCAAATCGAGAGCGTTGCTCGAGGATCGAGTTGGATCAAACTTATATCAAACCCGAATCAAGTCCAATCTGGATTCTATTGTTAGATCGAATTCAATCAAACTTCGATCAAACCCCAATCAAGTTCAATTTAAAGCATTGCTCTAAGATAAGGGTGGATTAAACTCAAATCAAACCCGGAACAAATCGAATAAGTGTAACATTGCTCTATGATCGGATTCGACTAAACTTTGATCAAATCTGAATTAAGTTCAATATCGAGCCTTAATCTTAGATTGTGAGCTTGATCAAAGCAAGATCAAAACCCAAATAAAGTCCAATGTAGAGCATTCCTCAAAGGTCGTATTGGATCAAACTTATATCAATCTCGAATTAAGTGAAATATGCTGCATTCCTCCAATATTGATTTGGTTCAGACTCAAATCAAATATGAATCAAATGTAATTTAATGTCGGATCAAACTTAGGTCAAACCCAAATAAAGTTCGATATGGAGCATTTTCTCTAAGGTCGGGTTGGATTGCTCTAGGATGAATCAAGTTCAATATGGAGAGTGTGATGCTGCATGATCAGGTTAGATCAAACATTAATCAAGTCAAATTTTGAGTGTTGCTCCAAGATTAGGTAGGCCCGATGAAATAAAGATAATACCCAAATCAAGTTTAATCGAGAGCATTGCGCTAAGATTGAGTTCGATCAAACTTAGAGTAAAACCGAATCATATCAAACCTAAAGCGTTGCCCTAAAATCGGGTTTGATAAAACAACAAACCTAAATCAAGTCTATTTTAGAGTGTTGCTTCAAGATCGGGTTAGTTTAAACCAAGATGGAGCCCAAATTAAGTATAATATGAAGCATTGCTTCGAGATCAAGTTAGATCAAACTATGATCGAACCTGAATCAAGTTAAATTAGGAGCATTGTTCCAAGATCAAGTTAGATCAAACCCGAATCGAGTTCAATTTAGAGTGTCACTCCATGATTAGTTTAGATCAAATAAGATCAAACCCGAATCAATTTCAATCTAAAACATTATAATATGATCAGCCTAGATCAAACTTTGATCTCTTTTCAATCAACCCCAATCATGAATGTTGCTTCAGGATTGGGTTAATGAAACTTAAATCAAACCCGAATCAAGTTCAATCTAGAGCATTGCTTTAAATCAAACTGAAATCAAGTTCAATCGAAGCATTACTCCATGATTGGACTAGATCTAACCTACATCAAGCTAAATGAAGTTCAATCTGGAGCGTTGCCACAAGATCGGGCCAAATCAAGGAAGGTTAAATCAATTTGAATTCAGAATGTTGCTCTAAAAGTTCGGATTGGATCAAACTTAGATCAAACCTGAGTCAAGTCCAATTGGAAGTGATGCTCCAAGATCGGGTCGAGCCAAACTTAGATCAAAATCCAAAACAAGTCCAATCCAAAGCATTGCAACAAGACCAGGTTAGATCAAATTAGATCCACATGAATCAAGTCTAATTCGCAGCATTGCTCTAAGAAAAGGTTGATTAATATATAGATCAAACCCGAATCAAGTCAAATTGAGAGCGCTGCTCGAGGATCGAGTTGGATCAAACTTATATCAAACCCGAATCAAGTCCAATCTGGTTTATTTTTAGATCGAATTCAATCAAACTTCGATCAAACCCCAATCAAGTTCAATTTAAAGCATTGCTCTAAGATAAGGTGGATTAAACTCAAATCAATCCCAGAACAAATCGAATAAGTGTAACATTGCTCTATGATCGGATTCAACTAAACTTTGATCAAATCTAAATTAAGTTCAATATCGAGCCTTGATCTTAGATTGTGAGCTTGATAAAAGCAAGATCAAAACCCAAATAAAGTCCAATGTAGTTCCTCAAAGGTCGTATTCGATCAAACTTATATCAATCTCGAATTAAGTGAAATATGCTGCATTCCTCCAAGATTGATTTGGTTCAGACTCAAATCAAATATGAATCAAATGCAATTTAATGCATTGTTCCAAGATATGGTCGGATCAAACTTAGGTCAAACCCAAATAAAGTTTGATATGGAGCATTTTCTCTAAGGTCGGGTTGGATTGCTCTAGGATGAATCAAGTTCAATATGGAGAGTGTGAAGCTGCATGATCAGGTTAGATCAAACATTAATCAAGTCAAATTTTGAGTGTTGCTCCAAGATTAGGTAGGCCCGATGAAATAAAGATAATACCCAAATCAAGTTTAATCGAGAGCATTGCACTAAGATTGGGTTCGATCAAACTTAGATTAAAACTGAACTAGATCAAACCTAAAGCATTGCCCTAAAATCTGGTTTGATAAAACAATAAACCTAAATCAAGTCTATTTTAGAGAGTTGCTTCAAGATCGGGTTAGTTTAAACCAAGATGGAGCCCAAATTAAGTATAATATGAAGCATTGGTTCGAGATCAAGTTAGATCAAACTATGATCGAACCTGAATCAAGTTAAATTAGGAGCATTGTTCTAAGATCAAGTTAGATCAAACCCGAATCGATTTCAATTTAGAGTGTCATCCATGATTAGTTTAGATCAAATAAGATCAATCCCGAATCAATTTCAATCTAAAACATTATAATATGATCAGCTTAGATCAAACTTTGATCTCTTTACAATCAACCCCAATCATGAATGTTGCTTCAGGATTGGGTTAATGAAACTTAAATCAAACCCGAATCAAGTTCGATCTAGAGCATTGCTTTAAATCAAACTGAAATCAAGTTCAATCGAAGCATTACTCCATGATTGGACTAGATCTAACCTACATCAAGCTAAATGAAGTTCAATCTGGAGCATTGCCACAAGATCGGGCCAAATCAAGGAAGGCTAAATCAATTTGAGTTTAGAATGTTGCTCTAAAAGTTTGGATTGGATCAAACTTAGATCAAACCTGAGTCAAGTCCAATTGGAAGTGATGCTCCAAGATCGGGTCGAGCCAAACTTAGATCAAAATCCAAAACAAGTCCAATCCAAAGCATTGTAACAAGACCAGGTTAGATCAAATTAAATCCACATGAATCAAGTCTAATTCGCAACATTGCTCTAAGAAAAGGTAGGATTAATATATAGATCAAACCCGAATCAAGTCAAATCGATAGCGCTGCTCGAGGATCGAGGAGTTGGATCAAACTTATATCAAACTCGAATCAAGTCCAATTTGGTTTCTATTGTTAGATCGAATTCAATCAAACTTCGATCAAACCCCAATCAAGTTCAATTTAAAGCATTGCTCTAAGATAAGGGTGGATTAAACTCAAATCAAACCCGGAACAAATCGAATGCAACCCTTAGCCTTTCTCGGCTAGTCCTCTTATTTTCATGGCTTAAGGCAACCAACCCCTAGCCTTACCCGACTAGTCCTCTTGTTTCATGGCACAAGGAAGCCAAACAAAACCAAGGGTTAAAGCTAACCCTTTTACAAAAAAAATATGTTCATAATATCTAAGAACAAATAGCTCCTAAGTTGAGCAAATATTCAAAGTAATACTTTACAACTTTTGTATCAAATCTTCAGCTATAAATGTAGATCTCCGAAGTAGCTGAAGCTTTGAATGCTTAAAGATTTTAATAAATCTGGATGGTTGAGCAGTGAATGATCTTTATGATTTCTCAACATTAATACACAGGAACTTGCTTTCAATCACTCAGAAAAATATGCAATAAAAGCTCTTTCTTCTTCGATTTCTTTCTCTTCTTTTTCATCCATAGATTTTTCTCTCTTTTTTTTGTCCTTCTAATCTCAGCTATTTAAAGCATTTCAATATCAAAGATATCCATTAGACTAATTTAAAATAAATGAAAAGTAGAACGAGAATAAATTAGCTAATCCCATGAAGCATTCGACCAGTACTGTAGCAGGAGAAAGTAGTTAGCTAAGAGAGAATTTTAGCTAGCTAGGAGAAGAGACAAGTTAGCTAACTAGCTAACTCTTTCCACCATGCATTCGGCTAGGCCTATGGCAAGACAAAAGTAGTTAGCTATCAAATACATTCAGCTAGCTAGGAGAGAAGATAAGCTAGCTAACCAGCTAACTAATTTTAACATGCATTCGGCCAGGCACAATGCAAGAGAAAAATAGCTAACTAAAGAGGGAACTCAGCTAGCTAAGAAGGAAGACAAGCTAGCTGCCCAGTTAGCTAGGAGAATGTATGGTTCAGCTAGGCTTACAGCATGGGAAAAAATAGCTAGCTAGCAAGGAAAAAAAGCTAGCTAAGAGAGGAGATAATCTAGCTCCCAAGCTAACCATTTTCACCATGAATTCGGTCAGGCACAGAACCAAGCCAAAATAGCTAACTAGTAAAGCAACATAGCTAGCTCCAAGGCACAATAAGTTAACTATCCAGGTAGCTTATAAGAACAAAACGGCTTGGACATTCTTCCATGAAGTTTTGCTTGATGAGGCTCATTTGTAAGGCACCTGGACTTTCCTGCATTCATTAATCTTAGTTTTCATAATAAAATTAGTCTTTACTTAATATTTTGTAATCATCAAAATCAATTTAGGGCCAACATAGGGTTTTGGGTTTTTGGGTTTAGGGTTTAGGTTTTAGAGTTTAGGGTTTAGGGTTTGGGTTTAAGGGTTTAAGGGTTTAGGGTTTAGGGTTTTTAGGGTTTAGGGTTTTTAGGGTTTAGTGTTTAGGGTTTAGGTTTTTTTGGGTTTTAAGGGTTTTAGGTTTTAGGGTTTCTTAGGATTTTAGGATTTAGGGTTTAGGGTTTAGTGTTTTTAGGGTTTTAGGGTTTTAGGGTTTAAGGGCTTAAGGGTTTAAGGGTTTATGGTTTAGGGTTTAAGGGTTTTAGGGTTTAAGGGTTTAGGGTTTTAGGGTTTAGGGTTTTAGGGTTTAGGGTTTAGGGTTTAGGGTTTAGGGTTTAGTGTTTAGGGTTTAGGATTTAGGTTTTTTAGTGTTTTTAGGGTTTAGGGTTTTGGGTTTTGGGTTTGGGTTTCGGGTTTAGTGTTTAGGGTTTAAGGTAGGGTTTCGGGTTTTGGGTTTGGGTTTAGGAGGGTTTAGGGTTTAGGGTTTGGGTTTTAGGTTTTAGGTTTTAGGGTTTTAGGGTTTTGGGTTTAGGGTTGGGTTTAGGTAGGGTTTTTAGGGTTTAGGGTTTTTTGGTCTATTTGTTTAGGGTTTAGGTTTTAGGTTTTGGTTTAGGGTTTAGGGTTTAGGGTTTAAGGTTTTAGGGTTTGCGGGTCGGGCTTTAGGGTTTTAGGGTTTATGGGTTAAGGGCTTTAATAACCTACATCAAGCTAAATAAAGTTCAATCTAAAGCGTTGCTTTGGCCAATAAAGGCTAAATCAATTTGAATTCGGAATGTTGCTCTAAGTTCGGATTGGATCAAACTTAGATCAATCCTGAGTCAGGTCGAATTGGAAGTGATGCTCCATGATCGGGTCGAGCCAAACTTAGATCAAATTCCAAAATAAGTCCAATCCAAAGCATTGCAACAAGACCAGGTTAGATCAAATTAGATCCACATGAATCAAGTCTAATTCGTAGCATTGCTCTAAGAAAAGGTTGGATTAATATATAGAGATCAAACCCGAATCAAGTCAAATCGAGAGCGAGTTGGATCGAGTTGGATCAAACTTATATCAAACCCGAATCAAGTCTAATCTGGATTCTGTTGTTAGATCGAATTCAATCAAACTTCGATCAAACCCTAAATCAAGTTCAATTTAAAGCATTGCTCTAAGATAAGGGTTGATTAAACTCAAAGCATTGCTCTAGATCAAACTTTGATCTCTTTTCAATCAACCCCAATCATGAATGTTGCTTCACCGAATCAAGTTTGATCTAGAGCATTGCTTTAAATCAAACTGAAATCAAGTTCAATCGAAGCATTACTCCATGATTGGACTAGATCTAACCTACATCAAGCTAAATGAAGTTCAATCTGGAGCGTTTCTACAAGATCGGGCCAAATCAAGGCTAAATCAATTTGAATTCGGAATGTTGCTCTAAAAGTTCAGATTGGATCAAACTTAGATCAAACCTGAGTCAAGTCCAATGGAAGTGATGCTCCAAGATCGGGTCGAGCAAAACTTAGATCAAATTCCAAAACAAGTCCAATCAAAGCATTGCAATAAGACCAGGTTAGATCAAATAGATCCACATGAATTAAGTCTAATTCGCAGCATTGCTCTAAGAAAAGGTTGGATTAATATATAGATCAAACCCGCCGAATCAAGTCAAATCGAGAGCGCTGCTCGAGGATCGAGTTGGATCAAACTTATATCAAACCCGAATCAAGTCCAATCTGGATTCTATATTGTTAGATCGATTTCAATCAAACTTCGATCAAACCCCAATCAAGTTCAATTTAAAGCATTGCTCTAAGATAAGGGTGGATTAAACTCAAATCAAACCCAGAACAAATCGAATAAGTGTAACATTGCTCTAAGATCGGATTCGACTAAACTTTGATCAAATCGGAATTAAGTTCAATATCGAGCCTTGATCTTAGATTGTGAGCTTGATCAAAGCAAGATCAAAACCCAAATCAAGTCCAATGTAGAGCATTCCTCAAAGATCGTATTGGATCAAACTTATATCAATCTCGAATTAAGTGAAATATGCTGCTGCATTCCTCCAAGATTGATTTGGTTCAGACTCAAATCAAATATGAATCAAATGCAATTTAATGCATTGTTCCAAGATAAGGTTGGATCAAACTTAGGTCAAACCCAAATAAAGTTCGATATGGAGCATTTTCTCTAAGGTCGGGTTGGATTGCTCTAGGATGAATCAAGTTCAATATGGAGAGTGTGATGCTGCATGATCAGGTTAGATCAAACATTAATCAAGTCCAATTTTGAGTGTTGCTCCAAGATTAGGTAGGCCCGATGAAATAAAGATAATACCCAAATCAAGTTTAATCGAGAGCATTGCACTAAGATTGGGTTCGATCAAACCTAGATTAAAACCGAATCAGATCAAATCTAAAGCGTTGCCCTAAAATCGGGTTTGATAAAACAACAAACCTAAATCAAGTCTATTTTAGAGTGTTGCTTCAAGATCGGGTTAGTTTAAACCAAGATGGAGCCCAAATTAAGTATAATATGAAGCATTGCTTCGAGATCAAGTTAGATCAAACTATGATCGAACCTGAATCAAGTTAAATTAGGAGCATTGTTCCAAGATCAAGTTAGATCAAACCCGAATCGAGTTCAATTTAGAGTGTCACTCCATGATTAGTTTAGATCAAATAAGATCAAACCCGAATCAATTTCGATCTAAAACATTATAATATGATCAGCCTAGATCAAACTTTGATCTCTTTTCAATCAACCCCAATCATGAATGTTGCTTCACCGAATCAAGTTTGATCTAGAGCATTGCTTTAAATCAAACTGAAATCAAGTTCAATCGAAGCATTACTCCATGATTGGACTAGATCTAACCTACATCAAGCTAAATGAAGTTCAATCTGGAGCGTTGCTACAAGATCGGGCCAAATCAAGGCTAAATCAATTTGAATTCGGAATGTTGCTCTAAGTTCGGATTGGATCAAACTTAGATCATCAAACTGAGTCAAGTCCAATTGGAAGTGATGCTCCAAGATCGGGTCGAGCCAAACTTAGATCAAATTCCAAAACAAGTCCAATCCAAAGCATTGCAACAAGACCAGGTTAGATCAAATTAGATCCACATGAATCAAGTCTAATTCGCAGCATTGCTCTAAGAAAAGGTTGGATTAATATATAGATCAAACCCAATCAAGTCAAATCGAGAGCGCTGCTCGAGGATCGAGTTGGATCAAACTTATATCAAACCCGAATCAAGTCCAATCTGGATTCTATTGTTAGATCGAATTCAATCAAACTTCGATCAAACCCCAATCAAGTTCAATTTAAAGCATTGCTCTAAGATAAGGGTGGATTAAACTCAAATCAAACCCGGAACAAATCGAATAAGTGTAACATTGCTCTAAGATCGGATTCGACTAAACTTTGATCAAATCGGAATTAAGTTCAATATCGAGCCTTGATCTTAGATCGAGCTTGATCAAAGCAAGATCAAAACCCAAATCAAGTCCAATGTAGAGCATTCCTCAAAGATCGTATTGGATCAAACTTATATCAATCTCGAATTAAGTGAAATATGCTGCTGCATTCCTCCAAGATTGATTTGGTTCAGACTCAAATCAAATATGAATCAAATGCAATTTAATGCATTGTTCCAAGATAAGGTCGGATCAAACTTAGGTCAAACCCAAATAAAGTTCGATATGGAGCATTTTCTCTAAGGTCGGGTTGGATTGCTCTAGGATGAATCAAGTTCAATATGGAGAGTGTGATGCTGCATGATCAGGTTAGATCAAACATTAATCAAGTCCAATTTTGAGTGTTGCTCCAAGATTAGGTAGGCCCGATGAAATAAAGATAATACCCAAATCAAGTTTAATCGAGAGCATTGCACTAAGATTGGGTTTGATCAAACCTAGATTAAAACCGAATCAGATCAAATCTAAAGCGTTGCCCTAAAATCGGGTTTGATAAAACAACAAACCTAAATCAAGTCTATTTTAGAGTGTTGCTTCAAGATCGGGTTAGTTTAAACCAAGATGGAGCCCAAATTAAGTATAATATGAAGCATTGCTTCGAGATCAAGTTAGATCAAACTATGATCGAACCTGAATCAAGTTAAATTAGGAGCATTGTTCCAAGATCAAGTTAGATCAAACCCGAATCGAGTTCAATTTAGAGTGTCACTCCATGATTAGTTTAGATCAAATAAGATCAAACCCGAATCAATTTCATCTAAAACATTATAATATGATCAGCCTAGATCAAACTTTGATCTCTTTTCAATCAACTCCAATCATGAATGTTGCTTCAGGATTGGGTTAATGAAACTTAAATCAAACCCGAATCAAGTTCGATCTAGAGCATTGCTTTAAATCAAACTGAAATCAAGTTCAATCGAAGCATTACTCCATGATTGGACTAGATCTAACCTACATCAAGCTAAATGAAGTTCAATCTGGAGCGTTGCTACAAGATCGGGCCAAATCAAGGCTAAATCAATTTGAATTCGGAATGTTGCTCTAAAAGTTCGGATTGGATCAAACTTAGATCAAACCTGAGTCAAGTCCAATTGGAAGTGATGCTCCAAGATCGGGTCGAGCCAAACTTAGATCAAATTCCAAAATAAGTCCAATCCAAAGCATTGCAACAAGACCAGGTTAGATCAAATTAGATCCACATGAATCAAGTCTAATTCGCAGCATTGCTCTAAGAAAAGGTTGGATTAATATATAGATCAAACCCAATCAAGTCAAATCGAGAGCGTTGCTCGAGGATCGAGTTGGATCAAACTTATATCAAACCCGAATCAAGTCCAATCTGGATTCTATTGTTAGATCGAATTCAATCAAACTTCGATCAAACCCCAATCAAGTTCAATTTAAAGCATTGCTCTAAGATAAGGGTGGATTAAACTCAAATCAAACCTGGAACAAATCAATAAGTGTAACATTGCTCTAAGATCGGATTCGACTAAACTTTGATCAAATCGGAATTAAGTTCAATATCGAGCCTTGATCTTAGATTGTGAGCTTGATCAAAGCAAGATCAAAACCCAAATCAAGTCCAATGTAGAGCATTCCTCAAAGATCGTATTGGATCAAACTTATATCAATCTCGAATTAAGTGAAATATGCTTGCATTCCTCCAAGATTGATTTGGTTCAGACTCAAATCAAATATGAATCAAATGCAATTTAATGCATTGTTCCAAGATAAGGTCGGATCAAACTTAGGTCAAACCCAAATAAAGTTCGATATGGAGCATTTTCTCTAAGGTCGGGTTGGATTGCTCTAGGATGAATCAAGTTCAATATGGAGAGTGTGATGCTGCATGATCAGGTTAGATCAAACATTAATCAAGTCCAATTTTGAGTGTTGCTCCAAGATTAGGTAGGCCGATGAAATAAAGATAATACCCAAATCAAGTTTAATCGAGAGCATTGCACTAAGATTGGGTTTGATCAAACCTAGATTAAAACCGAATCAGATCAAATCTAAAGCGTTGCCCTAAAATCGGGTTTGATAAAACAACAAACCTAAATCAAGTCTATTTTAGAGTGTTGCTTCAAGATCGGGTTAGTTTAAACCAAGATGGAGCCCAAATTAAGTATAATATGAAGCATTGCTTCGAGATCAAGTTAGATCAAACTATGATCGAACCTGAATCAAGTTAAATTAGGAGCATTGTTCCAAGATCAAGTTAGATCAAACCCGAATCGAGTTCAATTTAGAGTGTCACTCCATGATTAGTTTAGATCAAATAAGATCAAACCCGAATCAATTTCAATCTAAAACATTATAATATGATCAGCCTAGATCAAACTTTGATCTCTTTTCAATCAACCCCAATCATGAATGTTGCTTCAAGAATCAAGTTCGATCTAGAGCATTGCTTTAAATCAAACTGAAATCAAGTTCAATCGAAGCATTACTCCATGATTGGACTAGATCTAACCTACATCAAGCTAAATGAAGTTCAATCTGGAGCGTTGCTACAAGATCGGGCCAAATCAAGGCTAAATCAATTTGAATTTGGAATGTTGCTCTAAGTTCGGATTGGATCAAACTTAGATCAAACCTGAGTCAAGTCCAATTGGAAGTGATGCTCCAAGATCGGGTCGAGCCAAACTTAGATCAAATTCCAAAACAAGTCCAATCCAAAGCATTGCAACAAGACCAGGTTAGATCAAATTAGATCCACATGAATCAAGTCTAATTCGCAGCATTGCTCTAAGAAAAGGTTGGATTAATATAGATCAAACCCAATCAAGTCAAATCGAGAGCGTGCTCGAGGATCGAGTTGGATCAAACTTATATCAAACCCGAATCAAGTCCAATCTGGATTCTATTGTTAGATCGAATTCAATCAAACTTCGATCAAACCCCAATCAAGTTCAATTTAAAGCATTGCTCTAAGATAAGGGTGGATTAAACTCAAATCAAACCCGGAACAAATCAATAAGTGTAACATTGCTCTAAGATCGGATTCGACTAAACTTTGATCAAATCGGAATTAAGTTCAATATCGAGCCTTGATCTTAGATTGTGAGCTTGATCAAAGCAAGATCAAAACCCAAATCAAGTCCAATGTAGAGCATTCCTCAAAGATCGTATTGGATCAAACTTATATCAATCTCGAATTAAGTGAAATATGCTGCTGCATTCCTCCAAGATTGATTTGGTTCAGACTCAAATCAAATATGAATCAAATGCAATTTAATGCATTGTTCCAAGATAAGGTCGGATCAAACTTAGGTCAAACCCAAATAAAGTTCGATATGGAGCATTTCTCTAAGGTCGGGTTGGATTGCTCTAGGATGAATCAAGTTCAATATGGAGAGTGTGATGCTGCATGATCAGGTTAGATCAAACATTAATCAAGTCCAATTTTGAGTGTTGCTCCAAGATTAGGTAGGCCGATGAAATAAAGATAATACCCAAATCAAGTTTAATCGAGAGCATTGCACTAAGATTGGGTTTGATCAAACTTAGATTAAAACCGAATCAGATCAAATCTAAAGCGTTGCCCTAAAATCGGTTTGATAAAACAACAAACCTAAATCAAGTCTATTTTAGAGTGTTGCTTCAAGATCGGGTTAGTTTAAACCAAGATGGAGCCCAAATTAAGTATAATATGAAGCATTGCTTCGAGATCAAGTTAGATCAAACTATGATCGAACCTGAATCAAGTTAAATTAGGAGCATTGTTCCAAGATCAAGTTAGATCAAACCCGAATCGAGTTCAATTTAGAGTGTCACTCCATGATTAGTTTAGATCAAATAAGATCAAACCCGAATCAATTTCAATCTAAAACATTATAATATGATCAGCCTAGATCAAACTTTGATCTCTTTTCAATCAACTCCAATCATGAATGTTGCTTCAGGATTGGGTTAATGAAACTTAAATCAAACCCGAATCAAGTTCGATCTAGAGCATTGCTTTAAATCAAACTAAAATCAAGTTCAATCGAAGCATTACTCCATGATTGGACTAGATCTAACCTACATCAAGCTAAATGAAGTTCAATCTGGAGCGTTGCTACAAGATCGGGCCAAATCAAGGCTAAATCAATTTGAATTTGGAATGTTGCTCTAAGTTCGGATTGGATCAAACTTAGATCAAACCTGAGTCAAGTCCAATTGGAAGTGATGCTCCAAGATCGGGTCGAGCCAAACTTAGATCAAATTCCAAAATAAGTCCAATCCAAAGCATTGCAACAAGACCAGGTTAGATCAAATTAGATCCACATGAATCAAGTCTAATTCGCAGCATTGCTCTAAGAAAAGGTTGGATTAATATAGATCAAACCCAAATCAAGTCAAATCGAGAGCGTTGCTCGAGGATCGAGTTGGATCAAACTTATATCAAACCCGAATCAAGTCCAATCTGGATTCTATTGTTAGATCGAATTCAATCAAACTTCGATCAAACCCCAATCAAGTTCAATTTAAAGCATTGCTCTAAGATAAGGGTGGATTAAACTCAAATCAAACCTGGAACAAATCAAATATGTAACATTGCTCTAAGATCGGATTCGACTAAACTTTGATCAAATCGGAATTAAGTTCAATATCGAGCCTTGATCTTAGATTGAGCTTGATCAAAGCAAGATCAAAACCCAAATCAAGTCCAATGTAGAGCATTCCTCAAAGATCGTATTGGATCAAACTTATATCAATCTCGAATTAAGTGAAATATGTTGCATTCCTCCAAGATTGATTTGGTTCAGACTCAAATCAAATATGAATCAAATGCAATTTAATGCATTGTTCCAAGATAAGGTCGGATCAAACTTAGGTCAAACCCAAATAAAGTTCGATATGGAGCATTTCTCTAAGGTCGGGTTGGATTGCTCTAAGATGAATCAAGTTCAATATGGAGAGTGT
>UESW01004298.1:246216-271160 GCA_900491605.1 Calamus simplicifolius
CCGAAAGCCCTAAATCGAAACAAAACCCGAAACCCCGAAACCCGAAACCCCTAAACCCGAAAAGCCGAAACCGAAACCATAAAACCCGAAAACGAAAACCCGAAAGCCCAAACCCGAAAACCCTAAAACCGAAAGCCGAAAACCCGAAAACCGAAACCCGACAAAACCCGAAAAACCCGAAGCCCGAAACCCGCGACCCGAAACCGAAACCCGGAAACCCGAAACCCGAAAACCCTAAAACCCAAAACCCGAAACCCAACACCCTAAATCCCAAAACCCTAAACCTAAACCTAAAAAAACCTAAACCCGAAACCCTAAAACCCGAACCGAAAACCCTAAAACCAAAAGCCCTAAAACTAAAACCCGAAAAACCCAAAGCCCGAAAACCCAAAACCCGAGACCATAAAACCCTAAACCCTAGACCAAAAACCCTAAAACCCAAAGCCCTAAAACCCTAAACCCTAAAGCCTTAAACCCTAAAGCCGAAACCCTAAACCCCCTTAAACCTAAACCCTAAACCCAAATCTTAAACCCTAAACCGTAAAACCCTAAACCCTAAACCCTAAATCCTAAACCCTAAACCCGAAAAAACCGAAACACCCTAAACCAAAACCATAAACCTAAAACCTTAAACCCTAAAACCCTAAACCCTAAACCCTTAAACTAAACCCTAAACCCCAAACCCTTAAACCCCTAAACCCTAAAACCCTAACACCTAAACATCCTAAACCCTAAAAACCCTAAACTCTAAACCCTTAAAACCTTAAACCCTAGACACTAAACCCTAAATCACAAACCCTAAACCCCTAAACCCTAAACCCTAAACCCCTAAACCCTAAACCCTAAACCCTTAAACCCTTAAACCTAAACCCTAAACCCTAAACCCTAAAAACCTTAAACCCTTAAACCCTTTAAACCCTAAAACCCTACCTAAAACCCTAAAACCCTAAACCTAAAACCCTAAAACCTTAACCCTAAATGTTGGGCTTATGGGGGCCAGCGTCTCCCTTAGGGATTCGCTGTCATGGGCTTATGGGGGCCCACATATGACATCGGTGCTTGACAGCCCAACCAACCGGTGCGTGCCATGTGTACGCATTGCGAAGCCCCTCATGTCCGCCCGCCGCTTAGCATGGAGCTCTGCGCTGCCGTTGTGAACTGTGGGGGGTGCCCTACAGGAATCAGTCTTGGGGCTTAAGGAAATAAAGTACCGCCTTTACTGATAGCTATAGCTTTTGGTAAGATGGTAAGGGGCTTGATCCTAAAAACCTGGTATCAGAGCGAGGTTGTTGGTTCGAATCCCCCAGGTGTCGCTGGGGGGGAGATTGTTGGCTTATGGGGGCCAGTGTCACCCTTAGGGATTCACTGTCATGGGCTTATGGGGGCCCACATATGACATCGGTGCTTGACAGCCCAACCAACCGGTGCGTGCCATGTGTACGCATTGCGAAGCCCCTCATGTCTGCCCGTCGCTTAGCATGGGGCTCTGCGCTACCGTTGTGAACTATGGGGGGTGCCCTGCAGGAATCAGCCTTGGGGCTTAAGGAAATAAAGTATCGCCTTTACTGATAGCTATAGCTTTTGGTAAGATGGTAAGGGGCTTGATCCTAAAACCTTCTTTTTCACTCTCTTCTTCTATTTGGCCCAGATGGCAACCAAGAGGGGGGGGGGGTGAATTGGGTTCTTAAAAATTTAAGACTTTTTGAAATGTTTTAAACAGATTTACTCAAGATGTGCAAGTGAGAGAAATTAACTAAGAAGCAATGCACAAACAGAAATATAAGAGAGATAGAGTAAGAGACAAATGAGCACGGCAAACACAAGGTTTTATAGTGGTTCGGCGCAACCAGCACCTACGTCCACTCCCAAGATTCACTTGGGTCCACACTATAATCTCCCTAGATTACAGCCGAGTTGTTTTCCAAGCTCACAACTCAAACTTGTTGTTTTCCCGGGTGCACAACGAACCCAGCCGGTTTTACACGGGCTTACCAGCACAAAACCCAACCGTTGTTTTAACGGGGTCACAACTAACCCAAAACGTAAGCTATCCCAAGCTTACCGAGGTACAACTACCTCCACTGATTCAATCCACTTGAATCAGTACACAAGAAAATAAATTTGAGTTTAAATACAAACAGCTCCTCTAGAGCAGATAATCAAAATAAAGCTTAGGTTTAGAAAAGCCTGATTAATAAGCTTGAATGCAGGCTTGGCTTCTTTGCTTCTCTTTTCCAACTCCTTTGAAGTGTGGAATCAGGCCTCAGCAAGATTCTCCTAGCTTTGGGGCTTTTGGATGTTGGTTGAAGCTTTTCTTCTTTCTTTCTAGTCGGAAGATCTTGATTTGCTCTTGGTTGCTTTGGGATCTCCTCTTGAACTTTTTGTAGATTGTAGCTTGGAGCACACGAATCTCTCTCTTTGATTTCACTCTTTTGAATCTCTTTTCTTGACTCAAATGATTTTTCAAATAAGCTCTGTTTTTCCCTCTTTTTGAAAGATTTTCTTTTTCACTCTCTTTTTTTTCGATTTGAAAAGAGCTCCTCTATTTATAGATTCTGCAAGAATATATCCGTTAGAGACAAAGAAAAATAGCCGTTAATCAAAAAACTAACCGTTGGAGCTGAGTTGGCATCCGTAAAAATTTTGCCCAGATTTGCTGGAGTCGACTCATGCTTTTCCCGAGTCGGCTCGAGCTCGTCTTACCAAAAATAGAAATGTTTATAAAGGTTAGGGGTCGACTCACCAAAAGTAAAGTGTCGACTCCTGAAAGTCGGGAGTCGACTCGTGAAAGGCTTGGGGTCGACTCGCGAAGTGCTCAGAAAAACACTCTTCTGGTGTCTGAGCGGAGTCGACTCGCACAGTCAAGGAGTCGGCTCGACAGAATCAGGGGTCGACTCGACAAATTTCGTGGGTCGACTCGACACAGATGCACATTTCTGTACACTGAGCGGAGTCGACTCTGAAACTCAGGAGTCGGCTCCGGAACGTATCAAAAATCAGAAACTTTTCTGATTGACATTAAAATCGTTCCAGATTCATTTTAATTCATTGTTTTGACTTGAATTCAATAAAATTGACATTAAGAATTGATTCAAGAACTATTCCAAAAACTCATTGAATAAAACATGAATTATAAAATTTCTTTTTGAAAGTTTAAACATTGAGCTTAAAGTTACTTTCAAAATTGATTAAAGTCAAACTTTAACATTCTCATTGATTGTTCAAAATAAATTATTGCTCATTTAAATAAACTCATTATATCTTTTAATGAACTCAATGGCTTTTAGTAATCATCAAAATCAAAAGGATTGGGTCATATAGTTTTTCAATAATCTTCCAACAATCTCCCCTTTTTGATGATGACAAAAACATTGAGTTTATTCATGATTGATTAGTGAATTTATTTTGTTTTCATAGTTAGGCTTAGGCTCCCCCTTAATGAGGTAGCTCCCCCTATGAAACTTAAATAAATATCCCATTGTTTATCTCATTGATTACTTGATTTTCTCAAATGTATTACAATCATAAAACTATAAAACTCTCCCCCTTTTTTGTTATCAACAAAAAGGTAGAGAAGCATAAACATTCATTCAATCAAGATAAGATTTGACAATTTCATTCATTCATTGAAAGAAGGAAATACATTGAGTAATCAACATAGAGAATTCATTTCATCAAAAGATCTAATACATTAAGATGTTTAATACATTGATTTCAAAATGAAAGCATAACAAAAATTTCAGTACATAACAAGGATTGAAAATCTAATAACTCAGAAATGAGTTCTTACAATCCTAGTTAAATGATCTACTATGTTCTTCATTCCATCAGATTGAATTTTCACATAATCTTTGAGCCTCTCATCGACAAAGGTGCAAGCTGTCAGAATCTTGTCTTGTAGCTCCGCATTGCACTTTGCATAATTCTCTCCATCTTTTTTTTTTTTTTTTTTTGAAAGGTAAAGTATGAATTGTATTAATAAAGGACAAAATAAGTACAAGTGCTCGGGGCATACCCGGAAAGCCCAAAAGCTAAAGTGGGAGAAATCACCACCAAAGCGGGAGACCAACTAATACAAAAGGAGAGCCACCACAGTGGAGGTAAGCGTAGCTAACAAGCAAGCAGCTACATATAGGACCATACACAAGGAAATTAACGAAGAAGAGTAGAGGGGAGATGCCAGACTTGAATCAGATGGAGGTTTGCAGAGTTATGAGGAAAAACTGACCCATCCAACTTTAACCTGATAGTGTCCATAATTAAAGAAACGAGTCCCTTCTCATTGTGAATAATTCGTCCATGCTTCCGTGAGTTTCTTTCATTCCATATGAAATAGAGAGTAGCTCCCAAAGAAGCCTTCTGATAATGGCAATAAGCGAGGAGCCTTTGAGCTTACAGCAAAGCCACGGCCATAGATTCTCCCAAGAAGAAGGGCATTGCAGAAGTTCACACTTACTCGCGATGGTAGTCCAAACCCGAAAGGAGAATGGGCAGTCAAAGAAAAGATGATTGTGATCTTCCACATCATCATTACATAAGTAGCAGTTCATGTGGCGAATTAACCCAAAAGATAATAAGCGGTCTTGGGTTGAGAGCCTTCCTCTGATTGCAAGCCAAAGTAAGAAGGAGTGCCTAGGAACATGATGCTTTTTTTTTTTTTTTTTGAAAAGTGAAATATGAAATTTATAAGAAAGGAGAATTAAGTACAAGAAAACGGGGCATACCCCGGATAAGACAACTAAGAAAGTAGAAACCTAAAAAACAAGTGAAGACATCTCACACGAGATGAAAGCTAAGAAAGATAACATCAAAATATCCCCAGCAACTAGATGTCATCGGAGAAGGGTATCGGGTAGTTGCCATTTATGAGTCAGATGCAGATTTACAGGATTAAATGGGAAATTAGAGCCATCCAGCTTCTGCCTGATAGAGTCCATGATTGAAGTGATGATTCCACGCTCATTATGAAGAATACGGCCATGCTTGCGAGAGTTTCTTTCCATCCATATGAAATTGATTGAAGCTCCCAAGGCAAGCTTCCTAATAGTGGACAAAAGCGAAGATCCTTTTATATCACAGCACAGCCTCGGCCACAGGGTCTCCCAAGAATAAGGATGAGGCAAAAGATCGCACTTACAAGCAATAGCAGTCCAAACCCGCTTATCCAAGACGTTGGTCTCTAACTAGAAAGGTAAATGCTTGAGCTTGAGAAGCTTCTGGCCCGGTGGGTCCGTAAAACTCACTAGGATAAGCGGTATTATTGAACCATACGAAACAACAAGCGGTGAAACCAAAGACAGATAAAGCACCTAAACTCAAAGAAGAGGTGGTTGTGATCTTCCACATCATCTAGGCATTAAACACATTTCATATGACTGATCAGCCCGAATGATAAAAGCCGGTCCTGAGAAGGTAGCCTCCCACGGATTGCAAGCCAGAGGATAAATGAGTGCCTAGGAACATGGTGCTTGAACCAAACCAAGTGAGCCCAAGGCACTCGGTTAGAAGGAGATCTGATGACATTCCAAGCTTTTTTGATTGAGAAGTCCGAGGAGCCGTCCCACTCCACTTTATCAATATTAGAACAGTTGGGCAAAAGAAGGGATCTAGATTCCTCTCTGAGACTAATCAGCTCATGAGAATCAGCTGGAGGCCACAACCAATAGCCAGAAGAGATAATAGCACTAACCTTAGCATCAGCGTTGAGGCCCGAGTCATAAATAACTCTAGCATGAGGAGAGGTACAGATAGGGCCTTGAGGTCTCCAGGCATCAAACCACAGTGAGGTACTCTCGCCATTCCCAACTTTCACAGAGATGAAAGGCTTCACTCTGTCTCTAATTTTAAGAAGCCTCCTCCAAGCCTTTTTGATTGTGAATTCAGGGGAACCATCCCACTCAACTTTATCAATTTGAGAACAGTTGGGCAAAGGGAGGGATCTAGAATCCTCCTTCAGACTTATCAGCTCAAATGAATTAGCAGCAGGCCAACTCCAAAAGCCGTGAGAGATAATGGCACTAACCTTCGCATCAATCGATAGACCCGAGTCAAAGATAACTCTTGCATAGGGCGAGGAGCAGATAGGGCCTTGAGGTCTCCAGGCATCAAACCAAAGTGAGGTACCGTCACCATTTCCCACTTTAACTGAGATGAAAAGCTTCACTCTATCCCGAATCTTCAGGAGCTTCCTCCAAGTCCAAGAGCAGTTCCAAGGGACTTTAGCAACCCAGAAATGCTCCTTGTGCAGCAAATTCATCTTAACCCATGCTGCCCATAAGGAGGAAGAGCAAGGCTGACATAAGATCCAAATATAACGAGACATGGAGGCAATATTCCAGTCTCTAATTTTCTTTATCCCCAGACCGCCTTCTGCCTTAGGAGTAGAGAGATCAGCCCAAGCAACTTTAGCTCCAGATCGATTTAAAGAGACACCGTTCCAGAGGAAAGCCGAGAGGATGCTTTCAATTGCCTTGGAGACTTTTGCTGGCAGCATGAAATGGGCACTCCAAAACGACTGGATACTAAAAAGAACAGACTGAATGAGCTGTAATCTACCAGCATACGATAGAAAACGATTAGTCCAGACTTTGATCCTCCCCAAAATACGGTCTACCAGAGCATGGCAGTCGCGAGCATTGAGCTTAGTAGAAATGAGCGGAACACCCAAGTATCTGATGGGAAAGGAACCAAGAGGAAACCCCATAAGATTCAATATATCATGTTGCATGTGACCTTGGACACCCTAAGGAAGATGGAGCATTTAGCAGCATTAGGGATAAGGCCCGATAGAGAGGAAAAGGTAGCAAGAGCATCTTTGACAACTTTAATAGATTCCAAATCACCATGGCAGAAGATCATCAAGTCATCAGCAAAACAAAGATGGGAGATCTTGGATTTCCGGCATCTCCAATGGAACTTAAATATAGGGGACTCTTGAATTTTCTAGGCCAAAATCCGAGAGAAGATATCCATACAAATAACAAATAAATATGGCGAGATAGGATCACCTTGACGAATGCCTTTCCTTCCTTCAAAGAAACCATTGAGCTCACCATTAATCGCCACCGAAAATTTAGCTGAGGAAACGCAGCTCCTAGTCCAACCAATGAAATTGGAGGGAAAGCCAAGGAGATGCATTGAGTCCCAGATTAAATCCCATCTGACAGAATCAAAAGCCTTCCTTAAATCAATCTTGAGAGCACATCTAGGGGAAGAAGAGGGAAGGTGATAGCCCCTAACCAGCTCTTGAGCCATCAAAATATTATCACCAATGTGCCTTCCAAGAACAAAGGCAGCCTGGGCTTCATTAACAAAAGAAGGGAGAACATCCTTCAATCGGTTTGAAAGCAGCTTTGTAATGCATTTGTAAAGAGAGTTGCAGCATGAAATCGGCCTAAAGTCCTTCAGCTTTGAAGCATTAGGAACTTTGGGAATGAGAACAAGGATAGTGCAGTTAACTTCCTTAAGAAGCATGCCGTTAGCAAAGAAATCCTTTATAGCTGAAATAACCTCATCGCCCACAATGGACCAAGACCGCTGAAAGAAATAGGCATTAAAGCCATCCGGGCCAGGCGCTTTGTTTGGGTGAAGGCTGAACATGGAGTTCTTGATCTCTTCATCAGTAAATTGAGATCCCAAAAACCTGATTTGATCCGTCTTTAGGACAAGATCCACAAAGGGTTTAAGAGTCTCAATACCAGCATATGGGGAGGAGCAGTCGGAACCAAGAAGCTGCTTGAAGAAGTCAACCACCTCATTACTAATTTGAATCTTATCCCGAATCCAAGCACCCGAGTCATCCTAGATACTTACAATCTTATTGGCATTGTTCCTAGCTTTGATGGAATTGAAAAAGAAGGAAGAATTCTGGTCCCCTCCCTGCAACCAGTGGATTCTACTCTTCTGCCTAGCATAACTTTCCCTCCCCTTGCAGATTGAACTAATCCTCATAGCACAGTCTCTCTCTTTATCAATGAGATCCACCGCATGATTACCAGCAGCTATCGAAGATTGTAACTCAGTGAGCTCAGCTCTAAGATCAGCCAAATCCCCATTAACCAAAGCATTCTTACTTCTACACAACTCCTTCAAGGCTGATTTGAGAAGCTTCAGCTTCCTGCAAACCCTGAACATAGCATGACCATCCACGTGGGTATTCCAGATATGCTCAACTAAAGGGAAGAACTCCTCAAACTCAGTCCAGTGATTAAAGAATTTGAACGGAGATTTATAAGAAGGGAAATGAGCCCCAAGCTTCACCACAGCCGCTGAATGATCAGAAAGTCCATACGGAAGAAATTCAGCTGAAGAGTTAGGATAGAAATTGAGCCATAACGGATTTGCAAGAACTCTATCCAGCTTCCTGAGGATATGCCCAAAAGCTCTAGAATTATGCCAGGTGAAAAGAAATCCACCGAATCTGAGATCCTCCAAACCGGCTTCGAAGAGAGTATCATTTAAATCATCCATATGGGAAGGCCAATCAGAGCTGCCACCCTTCCTCTCATATCGATAGCGGATGGCATTAAAATCCCCCAAAATGATCCAAGGTAAATGGGCAAAGAGGTTAGCATGATCCTTCAAACTACCCCAGAGAAGCCTACGGGCTGAAACATCGTTAGAGCCATACACAAAAGAAGCAGCAAATTTATCTCCCGAGCTGCAGATAGAGAAAGAAATATGGATGACTTGATCATGCAAGGAAAAGCTATCAGCTTGAAGCTTAAAGGGATCCCACCAAACCCAAATCCTACCCGATCCACTGCCATCGTAGTAGCTAATGCATTTCCAAGACTTGAATAAACTCTGTTCTACCTTTACTTTATTGCAAGGATTAATCTTAGTCTCAAGAAGGGCTAAGCAAGAAATATTATGTGTATGAATCAGATTACGAACCTCATAATGTTTTGAGGGGTCATTAAGTCCCCGGATATTCCATGAGGCTAAATTAATCATCCAATTTCAAAGAAATCTTCCCCTTGGAATTCCCAGCACTCCTATTTTTCTTCTTATGCTTCATCTGCTTGCCCTGCTTTTTCTCAAGCTCGTCCACAATGTTTAACCCGCCTAGCAATAAGAGGGGTACTTGAGAAGGACGAAGGGGAAGAAGGATCCTCAGAGCAATTAGGAGAAGCCTCCATAGAAGCGCAACCAGCGGATGCAAGAGCAGCCTCAGACTTAGGACTCTGGCACATAGACTCACCCACAGGAGTCGGATTGGATAATCCCCCAGCAGCAGAAAGAAGGTTAGAAGAATCACCATTCCTCCGCTCAGCAGGATCATCAACATGCTCACTAAGAACAGCATATGGATTGATATTAAAGCAGCCACTCGAACCAGGACAAGCCGAAGCCGGATTGAGAGAATTCGAATTGCGTCCTTCGGAGAAATTGACAGAGCCAAGGACAGGGAGAGAAGCAGGGCCATCCAGATCTCCATCCCCGGATCTAATCAGGGAATTCGGAGCATCATCAGGAATGGGCTTAGGAGGACAATGAGATTCTTTAGGAACCCAAGCATGGTGAGAAGTCTTCTTGCAAAATTTGGGAAGATGTCCGAATTCCATCTCATAGGAACCCAGTTGTATTCAATGAGGATTTCCACAAGACTCTCATCCTCCATAACAAGATCCAGAGAATTAGGAAGAGAGTCATCGATGCCAATTTCAATGCATAATCTAGCAAAGGCCCGCTTTAAGGACGATGTCATTTTGTCCGCATGGAGAGGAATCCCAACAATGCTGGCAATATGACTTAGACCCTCTGCCGTCCAGTATTCCAGAGGAACATTGTGGAAGTGAACCCAGATAGGAACCCTTTTGCACCCTTCTTTGGATAGGTTCATTCCCGGCCTCCAAGCTTTTAAGAAGATTGGTCGTCCTCCAAAATACCAGGGGCCCCCATTCAGAATTTCCATGCACATTGCCTTATCACAAAATTGAAGAAGAAGAAGCCTATACCGTTGCTTAACACCTCAGAGAGCCCTTTTGTATCCCACAACCTATGAGCCTGAGTTTGCACAAGAGAAAACGGGAGTTTGTCCAAGAAGAATCCTACTATGGTGTTCTCCCAGGTTGCAGCCCCATTAACTGCAACAGACGGAGGAAGCGAGCATCTAACTCTCCCATCGATCACATGAAAGCTGGGCTTGATGTAAGAGAGCTCCATGGCAGGGCTTTCCTTGACCAGAGAAGCCCAGCTAACCTTCGCAGGGCTCGGGGCCGCATCCTCCACATGAACCGGGCCGGGACCCTCCACCAGGAGAGAAACAGGGGAAATAACCGAGTCAGCAGCAGAGGAAGGCTTGTTGAAATTTGAACGAACCTCTGAATTAGAGAGAGGCGGGAAAGAATGCCCTCTAAAATCAAAACCCGAAAGTTTAGGAAACGGTGACGCCTGCGATCTGACAGAACCACCAGCCCTGGACGAACGGACCGGATGAAGAGGAGGAAGATTGAACGGACGAGATTTAGAAGAAGCCACAGGGAACGACTCCTTCTCACGTTCGGGCATGGAGCAGCCCTCACCGATCGTAGGAGAAGATGAAACACCGCAGACCGGGAGCGCCCTTAACTCCAAATCAGCATCAAACAAACCGACTCTGGAGGATACTTCCTGAAGTTCAGCTCCAGGAAGAACCATCGCATGAACAACAGGGTCCCCCGGAATCGGAGAAGAAGAATCACCAAAGCCACCAAGAGAAAATGATGGAGACGAGAGCGCAACGCCCCGGGACTCAATCGACGCGGCTGACCCGCAAGAGACAAAAGCTAGGAAAGATAAGGATGAGGAGGCCACGGGGACCTCATCCCGATCAATACCACCCGAGGCCCCTACCGGAACGGAGGGGGAAATAGGACCAGGGCGAGCAGGAGAAGGGGCACCAGAAAGAACCGCCATGATCGAATCAGAAGAACGAGGCAATGAGATCGCAGCAAGGAAGACAAGAGAGAGAAGCAAGCTCCCATCCGTCTAGAGAGAGAAGCTCCCTCCAGGGCTGGGAATAACCTCCGGGAGATTTCTCTCTCCATCTCCGCATATATCCTTAAGTTCTTCAAATATATTTTGAGATCACCACTTAAGGATACCGAAGAAGAGCTGAGAGTAGACTCTATCTTAGAGATACGATCATCCAATGAATAAAGAGTCTCCCTCAAATTCATGAACTTATTCTCAAATTCAGATTTAAGTTTTTCAGATTGATCATCAAATAGAACTTTGAGTTGCATAAGTTGTTGATCTAAGAAACCGGCAGAAGATGAAGCTTGAACAAAAGATGGAACGAGGGCTGGAGCAGGGGCAGAAGCAGAAGGGCTCGGAGGTGCAGGTGAAGGATGTCTGACTGATGGTCCTGCAACCTCAACATCTGTAGCTCTTTCTTCTAACAGTCCTTTCCTCTTCCATTTTCCATTCTTTTTGATAAAACCCATTCTATGAATGGTGGCCAAGCTATAAAAATCAGTGTGTCGCAGATTCCTCATAGGCTCATTATCTGAAATCACAACTCCTTGGCTCAGAAAAATCTTTGTAAGGATCATTCCATAGGGCAGACTAGACTTTCTTTTCCCTCCACAGTCTGCTATGTACCATAGTATCATACTGGGTAGGTTTATAGGTTTGCTTGTCACAATGGCATCCATCACAAAGATATCTCTTTCCGATACATAGTCAAATCTTTCAGTCTTGGGAAAGAGTATCCTACTACAAATATTATGTAATAATCTCAATTCTAATGAAAGCTGATTAGCAAAAACCTCTTCAAATCCGACTACATCCCGATTTAATAACCTCGCAAGAGCGGGACTACAGTCTTCTGAGGAAAAGATGGCAGTGCCAGATAATGAAAGATCCAACAGTCTAGAAAGGAGCTCGACAGTAACAGAGAGCCTATGATCTCTCACAATGCTAACAAGGCCGTGATCTCCTCTAGACATATTTTTGTAGAATTCCTTTACCAGAGCGGGATAGGTCGGGCAATCTAGGGAACATATTTTCTCCCATCCCATCTCTTTTTTTGAAAGGTAAATGTATGAGATGTATTAATAAGAAAGTGAAAAGTTATAAGTACAGGTACTCGGGGCATACCCCGGAGCAAAATATGGGAAAAAAACCCCAATTTGGATTACATCCACCAAGGGTTACGCATCAAGCAAATGGAAGAAATACCCACAGTAATGGTAACCCAGCCCACAAAGAAACCAAGCAACTAACAAAGGAGCTCAAAACGAGTGAAAGACAAGATCAATCCAGTAGGGAAGCGGATAGCTGCCACCTATCTAGCAGCTGTAGATTAGTAGCATTCCTGGGAAACTTTTCTCCCTCAAGCTTTAGCCTAACTGATTCAATGATCTTGGTAACGATGCCGATCTCATTAAGAGGCAACCGCCCATGCATGCGAGAGTTCCTTTCATTCCAAATGTAATAGACAGAAGCTCCCAAAGCCAGCCTGCTAAGAGAGGATTGAAGATTTGCACCATTGATGTTTCTGCTGAGCCACGGCCTCAGACGCTCCCAAGAAGAAGGGTAATGATATAGATTACATTTGCCAGCTATGGACTGCCAAACCCGAAAGGAGAAGGGGCAACTAAAAAATAGATGACCATGGTCCTCAATTCGATCTTGACATAATGAGCAAGTCATATGACTGAGAATACCAAATGATACCAGGCGGTCCTGAGTAGAAAGTCTACCTCTAATAGCTAGCCATAAAATAAAGGAGTGCCTCGGGATATGATGCTTAAACCAAAGTAAGTGAGCCCAATCAACACAGAGGGAAGGAGATCGGAGGATATTCCAAGCCTTTTTAATGGAGAAAACGGAAGATCCATCCCATAAAACCCTATCGTGGGTGCTGCAGTCAGGGGGAGAGAGGGAGCGGGTGTCTTCTTTCAAAGTGATCAGCTCAACCGAATTTGAAACAGGCCACTTCCAAGTTCCAAAAGAAATAATAGCACTAACCTTTGCATCCTTTGAAAGACCCGAATCAATAATAACTCTAGCGTGAGTAGAGGAGCAAATGGGGCCTTGAGGTTTCCAAGAATCAAACCAAAGGGAAGTGTTAGAGCCATTCCCCACTTTAACAGAGATGAAATCCTTCACTCTACCCCGCATCTTGAGAATTTTCCTCCAAGTCCAAGTGCAGTTCCATGGGACTTTTGCCACCCAGAACTGTTCCTTGTGCAGAAGATTCATCTTTACCCAGGCCGACCATAAGGAGTTGGAACACGGTTGACATAATAACCAAATGTACCGAGACAAAGAAGCAGCATTCCAATCTCGGACCTTCTTGATTCCCAGACCCCTTCAGCCTTTGGAGTAGAGATATCAGCCCAAGAGACTTTTGCACCATACCGGTTTAAAGAAACACCATTCCATAGGAAAGCCGATAGAATACTTTCAATATCCTTGGAGACCTTAGCCGGAAGAATGAAATGAGCACACCAATAAGACTGGATGCTGAAGAGGATAGACTGTATGAGTTGCAATCTACCAGCATAGGAGAGAAAACGATTGGTCCAAACCTTGATTCTTCCAATAATACGGTCCACAAGGGCTTGGCAATCAGTAGCTTTAAGCCGTGTGGAGATGAGAGGAACACCAAGGTATTTAATAGGAAAGGAGCCAAGAGAGTAACCCAAGAAATCAACAATGTCACGCTGCAGCTGATCCGAAGCACCCGAAATGAAAACAGAGCATTTCGAATTATTTGGGGTGAGTCCAGAAAAGGAGGAGAAGGTGTCCAAAGCATCTTTAATTACTCTAATAGAGTCCAGATCACCCCGGCAGAAAATCATCAAATCATCGGCAAAACATAAGTGTGAAACATTTGATTTCCGGCACCTCCAATGATACTTAAAAGAAGGGGAAACATGGATTTTCCGATCAAGGATTCTAGAGAAAATATCCATGCAAATTACAAACAAGTAAGGAGAAATAGGATCACCTTGGCGAAGACCTTTCTTTCCTTCGAAGAAGCCATTAAGTTCCCCATTAATAGCCACGGAATACTTTGCAGTGGAGACACAGGTCCTGATCCATCCAATGAACAGTGGAGGAAATCCAAGAAGCTGGAGGGAATCCCAAAGGAAATCCCACCTTACCGAATCAAAAGCCTTCATTAGATCAATCTTTAGAGCACAATTTGAAGAGGATGAAGAGAGATGATACCCACGGACCAGCTCCTGAGCCAACAGGATGTTATCACCAATGTGCCTCCCTTGAACAAAAGCAGACTGAGCAACATTAATAAAAGAAGGCAGGACAAGCTTCAGCCGGTTAGCAATCAGTTTGGAGATGCACTTATACACAGTATTGCAGCAAGAAATTGGCCTAAAGTCCTTCAATTTTGAGGCATTGGGGACCTTAGGGATGAGGGCAATGATCGTGCAATTAACCTCTTTGAGAAGCATCCCCTTAGAAAAGAACTCCTTGATAGCGGAGATAAAATCAGCTCCAACGATGTGCCAAGTCTTATGGAAAAAATAAGCATTAAACCCATCCGGACCTGGAGCTTTGTTTGGGTGAAGGCTAAAAATGGCATCTTTTATTTCCACATCAGAAAAATCATTGCTTAGGAAGCTCCTTTGCTCATGAGTCAGAGCACAGCTCACATATTCCGAAAGAACATCCCGGCCAATATAGCTGGTAAACCATTTCGATCCAAGGAGCTGCTTATAATAGTCGACTACCTCAAAAGCAATCTGATTCTTCTCCCGAATCCAATCGCCATTTTCCTTCTGGATGCAGAAATCTTGTTAACATTGTTCCTTCCTTTAACAGAGTTGAAGAAAAAGGAGGAGCATAGGTCCCCTTCTTTCAGCCACTGAATTCTACTTCTTTGCCTGGCATAACTCTCCTTCCCTTTACATGCAAGGGACAGCCTATTAGAGCATTCAACTTCCTTCGCCAAGAGCTCAATGTCATTGTTACCAGCCGCAATGGAAGACTGCACAGCTGCAAGTTCGAAACGAAGAGATGCAAGGTCCCCATTAATCAAATTGTTCTTGCTCTTGCTCAGAGCCTTCAATGCAACTTTAACAAGTTTAAGCTTTTTGTACAGTCTAAACATGGCATGACCAGTCACTGTAGTATTCCAGATTTGCTCTACTAGAGGATAGAATTCATCAAATGAAGACCAGAAGTTAAAAAATTTGAAAGGAGATTTGAATTGAGGAACAGAGATCCCAAGATTAGCCACAACCGTTGCATGATCCGAAAGACCAAAAGGGAGGAATTCAGCATATGAATCAGCAAAAGAGTGAAGCCAAACCGGGTTCACAAGGGCCCTGTCGAGTTTTCTAAGAATGTGCCCATGGAGTAGAGAATTGTGCCAGGTGAAGAGAGGACCCCCAAATCTCAGATCATCCAAGCCAGCTTCAAGAAGAGAGTCATTAAGATCATTCATAGTATTGGACCACACACTGCTACCTCCTTTCCTTTCATGGCGATAACGGATGGCATTAAAGTCCCCCATGATAATCCAAGGCAGAAGGGAAAAAGACTGAGCTTGATCGATCAAATTGGCCCAGAGCATTTTCCTTGTAGTAGCGTCATTTGCACCATACACAAAAGAAGCAGCAAAACTGACGCCAGAGTCAATAACAGTTAAAGATAGATGAATAGCTTGATCATTTAAAGAAACAATATTAGCTTGAAGAAGCTTAGGATTCCACCAAACCCAGATCCTACCGGATCCATTACCGTCGAAGGAATTAACGCATTGCCATCCATTGAACATGCCAGATTGAAAATTTCCTTTATTACACTCCTTAATCTTTGTTTCCAGAAGAGCTATACAGGAGAAATGATGGGAGTTGACCAGGTATCTGACCTCAGCTTTTTTGGAGAGATCGTTGATACCCCTCACGTTCCAAGCCGCGAGCTTAATCATTTGGAGTTCTGTGGAGGAATCCCCCTGGAGCAGCCAGAATTCCCAGATTTCCTCTTATCCTTCTTCTTCCTTCCCAGCTTTCTCTCAACTTCATCAACAATGATAATCTTCCTAGCAAGGGGTGGAGTGCTAGAAGAGGACGGCGAATCCTCACATCCAAAACAGGGGGGGAAGAGGAGGAGGAGTCCCTAACACGAGAAACAGAGGAAGTTCGAAATGGCACTGTAGCTAGAGGGAACGGATCGTCAAAATTCGGATCTCCCAAAGCACCTGTAGCAGGCGGACATATAGCAGCTAACGGATCGTCAGTAGGCGGCACGTCAAAATTCGGATCTCCCATCCCATCTCAATCAAATGTCTCCCAACAAGAAAACCCTCAGCTTCAAATAATTCGAAATCTACCTTTCTACCCGTAGTTATAATCCTATCCGCTAGTCTATCTACCTGGTAGAAGCTGCAGCAGGTGAAGCATTCGGAGTAGAAGAAGAAGAAGAAGAATCAGAGCTGGGTGAAGGCTCACGCACGGGACGCCTCACGGTTTTCCTAACGGCTCGCTTCCTCTTGACGCCGGCCGCACAAAGGTTGGAACCACGTGTTTTGGGGCCATTTGTCGATTGGAAGTGCCAATAAGGGATTCTAGGAATTTTGGAAGGTTTGGAAGTGTTTTGAGAGAGTATTTTGAAGGATTGAAAATTTTGAAATGAACGGCGAGTCGACTCTGCCCTAGATAAATCAACCTGGGACCACTTCGAGTCGGCTCGCGCAAACCAGGGGTCGACTCCGGACAGTCACAGAAAGTCATCCCGACTTGGAGTCGACTCGCGCCGAAGAGGGGTCGACCCGAGAGTTTCAGTCGAAACCAGGAGTCGACTCCGATACGCACCGAGTCGGCTCCGAGACCATTTCAGACCAAAAACATGAAATTTCTGAAATGTGTCGGAATATGATCATAAAAATTGATAAATAATCATTGAATATGAGTGAATCAATTAGATATGAATTCTAGATAAGATTTCCTTAAAGATCAAGGATTTGAAGGAATCTTAGATAAATTTCCTTAGGGGTTTCAAATTCATTCTAATGGATCACAAATACCTAACTCTCCTCTAAGATAACAGAATCTCTCTTCATTTAAAGGTTTAGTAAATATGTCAGCTAATTGTTCTTCAGTGTTAACATAATCAAGACATATTTCATTATTTGCTACATGTTCTCTTATAAAATGATATCTGATTTCTATGTGTTTAGTTCTTGAATGTTGAATTGGATTTTTGTTAAATTAATTGCACTTGTGTTATCACATTTTATGGGTGTTTATCAAGTGTGATACCATAGTCTTCAAGTTGTCGCTTAATCCATAGGATTTGCGCACAGCAACTTCCAGCACATATTCAGCTTCAGTAGTTGATAATGCAACTGAATTTTGCTTTTTGCTAAACCATGAGATTAAGTTACTTCCTAAGAATTGGCATGCACCACTTGTGCTTTTTCTATCTAACTTACATCCAGCATAATCAGAATCAGTGTATGCAATCAGATTTAATGTGGAGTCTCTAGAATACCATAAACCTACATTTTTTGTTCCACTTACATATCTTAGTATTCTTTTAACAGCAATTAAATGTGATTCTTTAGGTTCTGATTGAAATCTAGCACATAAACATACAGCAAACATAATGTCTGGTCTACTTGCGGTTAAATAAAGTAGGGATCCGATTATACCTCGATAATATTTCTGATCAACCTTCTTACCTTCTTCATCTTTGTCCAGCTTGCATGAAGGACTCATTGGTGTTCCGAGGGGTTTCATTGATTCCATACCAAACTTCTTTAGGATTTCTCTTGTGTATTTTGTTTGGTTGATGAAGATTCCCTCTTTGCTTTGTTTGATCTGGAGTCCAAGGAAGAAGTTGAGTTCTCCCATCATGCTCATCTCGAATTCTCCCTGCATCAACTTGGCAAATTCTTGACATAGAGAATCGTTAGTAGCACCAAAAATAATGTCATCAACGTATATTTGTACTACAAGTAAATCTTTACTTTTTCTTTTCAAAAACAAGTTTTATCAACATTTCCTCTTATAAAATCATTTTCAATTAAGAATTTACTTAATCTATCATACCAAGCTCTAGGTGCTTGTTTCAAACCATATAAAGCTTTGTGCAATTTAAAAACGTGATTTGAAAATTCGTGATCTTCAAAACCTGGTGGTTGTTCTACATAAACTTCTTCATTTATAAATCCATTTAAAAATGCGCTTTTAACATCCATTTGAAATAAGTTAAAATTCATATGACATGCAAATGCAAGTAATAGCCTAATGGCTTCTAATCTAGCTACTGGCGCAAAGGTTTCATCAAAATCAATACCTTCTTCTTGATTATATCCTTTAGCAACCAATCTAGCCTTGTTTCTAATTACTATGCCATTTTCATCTAGTTTATTTCTAAAATCCATTTTGATCCTATTACTGAATGATTTTTAGGTCTTTCAACTAAAGTCCATACATTATTTCTTGTAAATTGATTTAATTCTTCTTGCATTGCTAACATCCAATTATTATCTTTTTCAGCTTCTTCAATAGTTTTGGGTTCAATTTGTGATACAAATGCAAGATGATTACTAATATTTCTCATATATGATCTAGTTCTTATTCCTTGAGATGGATCGCCTATAATCAATTCCTTGGGATGACTATGAGCATATCTCCAGTCTCTTGGAAGATCTATATCATTATGATCAATATTGACATCATCGTCCTTATGTGAATCATCATCTTTAGCTTCTTGCTCATGATCTGAAGATACTTCAATATTAAGTTTTTCAAGATCTTTTTCAATTATGTTTGTATCTTCCTCATCATCAAGCTTTTCAGAACTAGATGCTAAAGACTCATCGAAAACTATATGAATGGATTCTTCAACTACTAAGGTTTTCTTGTTAAATACTCTATAAGCTTTACTAGTTGTTGAATATCCTAAGAATATTCCTTCATCAGATTTAGCATCAAATTTTCCTAAATTGTTTTTACCATTATTATGAATAAAACATTTACATCCAAATGCATGAAAGTATTTTATATTGGGTTTTCTTTCATTCCATAATTCATAAGGTGTTTTCTTTAAGATTGGTCTTATTAGGGCTCGATTTAAGATGTAGCATGCTGTGTTAATAGCTTCCGCCCAAAAGTACTTTGGTAGGTTACTTTCGCATAGCATGGTACGGGCCATGTCTTCTAGAGTCCTATTTTTCCTTTCAACTACACCATTTTGCTGTGGAGTCCTAGGGGCTGAAAAATTATGATTAATTCCATTTTCAGTGCAAAAACTTTCAAATAAGTGATTTTCAAATTCAGTTCCATGATCACTTCTTAGAGATACTATGGTAGTGTTTTTCTCATTTGTGACTTTCTTGAAGAATTTCAGGAATATCGAGAAAGTCTCATCTATGTGAGCTAAAAATATTACCCAAGTATATCTAGAATAATCATCTATTCCATTGGTTGAGACGATCTGGGCCTCCCAGGTTAGTGGTCATGCCATGTTTAAACTTTACAGTAAGCTTAAGCTTGTCAAATCTGCCTTGAGAGATCTTAGTAGGCGCAAGAACTCTCTTATCAACAGCGACCTTTCCCATCTCCGATCCGAGCTTGCTGCTGTGCAATCATCTATCGCGGCGGGCAACAACAGCATTGATATCCTGGAGAAGGAAATTGATTGTGTTAATCGGCTCCATCTTGCTTGTAAAGGAAAGGAGAGCTATGCAAGGCAGCGAAGTCGGATCCAATGGTTGAAAGAGGGGGACCAATGCTCATCCTTCTTCTTCAATTCTGTTAAGGGCCGAGTTAATGTAAACAAGATCAACTGCATCCAAAAGGAAAATGGTGAATGGATCCGGGAGAAGGACCAGATTGCCCAAGAGGTTGTTAATTTCTTCAGCCACCTCCTTGGTTCGAACAGTAGCACAGGATGTTGTGGAAGAGATGAGCTCTCAGGGTATGTTGACTGCGTCTTATCTCCTGAGCAATCAAGGTATTTATGCTGTGAATTTACGGAGGATGATATCAAAGAAGCCTTGTTTAGCCTTCACCCAAACAAAGCTCCAGGACCGGATGGGTTTAATGCCTTCTTTTTCCAGAAATCTTGGCACATTGTTGGATCTGACTTCACTACAGCTATCAAGGAATTTTTCTCTAATGGTCTTCTTCTCAAGGAGGTCAACTGCACAATTATTGCTCTCATCCCCAAGATCACAAATGCTTCTAGATTGAAGGACTTCAGACCGATATCCTGTTGCAATACTGTGTATAAATGCATCACTAAGCTCCTTGCTAATCGGCTGAAGCACGTCTTGCCATCGTTTATTAACGACGCTCAATCTGCTTTTGTCAAAGGAAGGCACATAGGTGATAACATTTTGTTAGCTCAGGAGCTGGTTCGGGGTTACCACCTTCCCTCCTCCTCTTCAAACTGTGCCCTAAAGATTGATCTAATGAAGGCCTTCGATTCTGTTAGATGGGACTTCCTGGGGTTTCCCTCCAGCTTCTGGGATTTCCTCCAGTCTTCATTAGTTGGATCAGCTCCTGCGTCTCTTCTGCAAAGTTCTCTGTGGCTATTAATGGGGAACTAAACGGCTTCTTTGATGGGAAGAAAGGCCTACGTCAAGGAGACCCTATTTCTCCTTATCTATTTGTTATTTGCATGGATATTTTCGCTCGGATCCTAGACCGAAAAATCCAAGCTTCCTCCTCTTTCAAGTTTCACTGGAGGTGTCGGAAATCCAAATTATCTCACTTATGCTTTGCGGATGATTGATGGTTTTCTGTCGGGGCGAGCTGGAGTCTATTAAGGTGATCAAAGATGCTCTTGATACTTTCTCTTCGCTATCTGGCCTTTCTCCAAACTTGTCCAAATGCTCTGTGTTCATCTCCGGTGCTTCGGCTCATGTGCAGCAGGACATTGCATCCTATTTGGGTGTCTCTATTGGCTCTCTCCCAATCAAATACCTGGGTGTTCCTCTCATCTCCACCCGACTCAAAGCTTCGGATTGTCATGGCTTAGTTGATCGCATTCTGAGGAGGATTAAGGTTTGGACTAATCGCTTTCTTTCATATGCTGGCAGATTACAGCTTATTCAATCTGTCCTTTTAGCATCCAGTCTTACTGGAGTGCCCAGTTTATTCTTCCTGCAAAGGTCACAAAAGAGATTGAAAGCATCCTTTCGGCTTTTCTTTGGAATGGTGTTTCCTTAAAAAGTCATGGAGCCAAAGTATCTTGGGCTGATTTATCTACTCCGAAGGATGAAGGTGGGCTGGGGATCAAGAAGGTCCGTGATTGGAATGCTGCCTCCCTGTCTCGACTCATTTGGTTATTATGTCAACCAATTCCTTCCTCCTTATGGGCAGCATGGGTAAAGTTAAATCTGCTGCACAAGGAACAATTCTGGGTGGCTAAGGTTCCATGGAGCTGCTCTTGGACTTGGAGGAAAATCCTCAAGATGAGGGGAAGAGTACAGGGTTTCATCTCTGTTGACGTGGGGAATGGTGATAATACCTCCTTATGGTTTGATTCTTGGAGACCCCAGGGTCCTATCTGTTCCTCTCCCCATGCTAGAGTAATTACAGACTCGGGTCTTTCCAAAGATGCAAAGGTAAGTGCTATTATCTCTTCTGGAACCTGGAGGTGGCCTGCTGCGAATTCCATTGACTTGGTCAATCTGAAAGGCGAATCCTGCTCTTTTCCTCCTCCTGATTGCAGTCGTCAGGATAAGATTTTATGGGATGGGTCTTCTGCCTTCTCTATCAAAAGAGTTTGGAATACTCTCCGGGCTCCTTCCCAGCGGGTCTACTGGGCTCATCTGGTTTGGTTTAAGCTTCATGTTCCCAGGCACTCATTCATCTTATGGTTAGCTATTAAAGGAAGACTCTCTACTCAGGGATCGCCTGCTATCTTTTGGCATTCTCGGTCACATGACTTGTTCTCTATGTCAAGGTCGTTCTGAGGACCATGGTCATCTGTTCTTTAGCTTCCCCTTTTTCGCTCGAGTTTGGCAGTCCATTGCGGCTATCTGTGGTTTAGCGCACTATCCTTCTACTTGGGAGAGATTGAAGCCGTGGATTAGTAGGAAACTCAAAGGGTCTTCTCTTCTCTCCTGCGTCAGCAGACTCGCTTTTGGAGCTACTGTGTATTTCATTTGGAATGAAAGGAACTATCGCATGCATGGGCGACCACCTCTCACAGAAAAAGGTATTGTTATAAAATTATGGAATCGGTCAGGCTTAAGCTCGATGGTGCAAAGTTCCCCAGAAATTATGCAAATCTCCAAGTGATTGATAGCTGGCAGTTGTCCCCTTCTCTCCTGGGTTGATTTCCTCCGTAGATCATCTTATGAGTTATTTTGTTAGGTTCTGGATGTAATCCGGGCTGATCTATTTTGAGGTCTCTACCTCTTGCTGGATGTATTCCTATGGTTTTCGTTTGAAGTCTGTCTTTCTCTTGAGGTCTCTACCTCTCTGCGGGCTTTGTCCCGATCTCATGTACCTTTTATAGCTAATCAATACAAGTAACCCCATTTAACTTTCAAAAAAAAAAAAGAATAATCATCTACAATCACTAGACTATATTTCTTTCCTCCTAGACTTGTGGTTCTAGTTGGTCCAAAAAGGTCCATGTGAAGTAGCTCTAAAGCCCTAGAAGTTTAAACAACATTTTTAGATTTGAAAGAACTTCTAGTTTGTTTTCCAAATTGACATGCATCACATATTTTGTTGTTTTCAAAAACTAGTTTAAGTAATCCTTTAACTAAATCCATTTTAATTAATTTTGAAATAAGGTGTGTGCTTGCATGACCTAATCTACGATGCCACAACCAACTAATTTCATTTATATTAGCATTGTCAGCAATTAAGCAATGATCACTCAAAGATAATTTTTCTAGATCAACCAAGTAAACATTGCCATGTCTATAACCCGTAAATACAATGCTATTATCAATAGAATTAGTTACAGTGCATATAGAAGATTTAAATGAAACATTAAAGTTTTTATCACACAATTGGCTTATACTAATTAGATTATGCTTCAAACCATCAACATAAAGTAAATTATCAATAAATGTAGATGGAGTTATACGTACTTTACCAAGGCCCATAATTTGACCTTTACCATTATCGCCAAACGTAACAACTCCACCTTTCTTTTCTTCCAGGGTGATGAATTCATCTTTGTCACCTGTCATATGTCTTGAGCAGCCACTATCAAGGTACCACTTTTTCTTTGATCTTTTGGCTACAAGACATTCCTGCAACATAATTTAAACTTTATGTTTAGGTACCCAAGCTTTCTTGGGTCCTTCTTTTTTTTTTTTTTTTTTTGAAAAGTGAAGGTGAATTATATTAATAAAGAAAGGATGAAATAAGTACAAACCCCGGGGCAACAACCCGGGAGAAAAAAAAACAGCCAAAAGAAACGGACAATCACCATACGGTGAAGCAACTCCCAAGGGATCGACATCTACAAAGCCAAAACAGCATCACAAACCCACAAGCTCCCAAGGATTCATCGAAGCAGAGAAGCGGGGAGGTGCCAGATTTGAATCAAATGAAGATTTGGCGTATTAAGGGGAAATTCGGATCCCTCCAACTTATGCCTGATAGTGTCCATAATTTGACTAATGATTCTTTGCTCACTTTGATGAATACGACCATGTTTTCGAGAGTTCCTCTCCATCCATAAATAATAGATGGTAGCTCCCAAAGCAATCCTCCTGATAATAGAAATGAGCGAAGTCCCTTTGAGAGTACCACACAGCCTCGGCCATAGAGTCTCCCAAGCAGAGGGAAACTGCAAAAGATCACACCTACAAGCAATAGCAGACCAAACCCGACTGGAGAAAGAGCAGGCAAAGAAAAGATGATTGTGATCTTCCACATCTTCAAGACAAAAGAAACACTTCATGTTACTAATCAACCCAAAGGATAAGAGCCGGTCTTGTGAAGGGAGCCGTCCTCTGATAGCAAGCCATAGGATGAAAGAGTGCCTAGGAACATGATGCTTGAACCAAACCAAATGGGCCCAAGAAACACGACGCGAAGGAGATCGTAAGACATTCCAAGCTTTTTTGACTGTGAAAACATTAGAGCCATCCCACATCACTCTGTCACTATGAGAACAGTTGGGCAAATCAAGAGATCTTGAATCTTCTTTTAGAGTAATAAGCTCAGCTGAATTAGCAGGAGGCCACAACCATTGGCCAGAAGAAATAATGTCACTAACCTTTGCATCAACAGTGAGACCCGAGTCAACAATAACTCTAGCGTATGGGGATGTGCAGATAGGGCCTTGAGGTCTCCAGTCATCAAACCACAGTGAAGTGCTGTCACCGTTCCCAACCTTTACTGAGATGAAAGGCTTGACTCTATCTCTGATTTTAAGAAGCCTTCTCCAAGTCCAAGAGCAGTTCCAAGGGACTTTTGCAACCCAGAAATGCTCCTTATGCAGCAGATTCAACTTAACCCAAGCAGCCCATAAGGAGGAAGAGCAAGGGTTACATAACAGCCATATATAGCGAGTCATGGAGGCAACATTCCAGTCTTTAATCTTCTTGATTCCCAACCCACCTTCCGCCTTTGGAGTAGAGATATCTGCCCATGCAACTCTAGCTCCACTACTCTTCAGGGACACCCCGCTCCATAGAAAAGCCGAGAGGATGCTTTCAATAGCTTTAGTGACTTGGCTGGAAGAATGAAATGGGCGCACCAAAAGGATTGAATACTGAATAGAACAGATTGGATTAGCTGAACTCTACCAGCATAAGAGAGGAAGCGGTTTGTCCAGACTTTAATCCTCCCCAAGATTCGATCAACTAGAGCTTGGCAATCATTGGCACAGAGTTTGGTTGAGATGAGCGGGACCCCTAAATATCTTATGGGAAATGAACCAAGAGGAAATCCCAGATAATTCAAAATCTCTTGTTGCATAGGGTCTTTAACTCCTGATAGAAAAATAGAGCATTTGGCAGCATTAGGGGTAAGACCCGAGAGAGAGGAAAAGGTGTC
>UESW01004298.1:272183-387502 GCA_900491605.1 Calamus simplicifolius
GAGTCGGCTCGACAGAATCAGGGGTCGACTCGCGAAATTTCATGGGTCGACTCGACACAGATGCACATTTCTGTACACTGAGCGGAGTCGACTCTGAAACTCAGGAGTCGGCTCCGGAACGTATCAAAAATCAGAAACTTTTCTGATTGACATTAAAATCGTTCCAGATTCATTTTAATTCATTTTTTGACATGAAATCAATAAAATTAACATTTAGAATTGATTCAAGAACTAATCCAAAAACTTATTGAATAAAACATGAATTATAACATTTCTTTTCGAAAGTTTGAATATTGAGCTTAAAGTCACTTTCAAAATTGATTAAAGTTAAACTTGAGCATTCTCATTGATTGTTCAAATAAATTTGTTGCTCATTTAAAACTCATTACATCCTTTAATAAACTCAATGGTTTTTAGTAATCATCAAATCAAAGGATTGGATCATATAATTTTTCTATAATCTTTCAACAGCAGCCAATTCCAAGTCATGAGTAGGATAATTTTGCTCATAAGGTTTCAATTGTCTGGAGGCATAAGCTATCACTCTTTCATTCTGCATCAAAACACATCCCAATCCTTTTCGAGAGGCATCAGTGTATATAGTGAAACCTTCAGATCCCGTTGGAAGAACAAGAATGGGAGCTGACACCAGGCGCTGCTTTAACTCCTGGAAACTTTCCTCACACTCCACTGTCCAGTCAAACTTCACTCGCTTTTGGGTTAAGCGAGTTAGGGGTAGAGCAATGCGAGAAAAATTCTCCACAAATTTTCGGTAATACCCGGCTAATCCCAAGAAGCTTCTGACTTCTGCCACATTGGTAGGTCGGCTCCAGTTAGTGATAGCTTCAATCTTTTTCGGGTCCACAGATACACCATCTTTAGAGATTATATGACCCAAGAAAGCTACTTGATCCAACCAAAATTCACACTTCTTCAGCTTGGCATAAAGCTTCTTCTCTTGCAGAATCTGTAGCACAATTCTCAGGTGGTCCTCATGCTCCTTATGGCTCTTGGAATATATCAGAATATCATCAATGAAAACCACCACAAACTGATCCAGATATGGTTTAAAAATTCTGTTCATTAAGTCCATGAATGCTGCTGGGGCATTAGTTAACCCAAACGGCATCACCAAGAACTCATAGTGGCCATATCTGGTTCTAAATGCTGTCTTTGGTACATCCCCTTCTTTGACTTTAAGCTGATGGTACCCGGACCTAAGATCAATCTTTGAGAATATCCGGGCTCCTTGAAGTTGATCAAACAAGTCGTCAATCCTTGGCAGAGGATACTTATTTCGCACTGTTACTTTATTGATTCCCCGGTAATCAATGCAGAGTCGAAGACTGCCATCCTTCTTCTTAACAATAGGACTGGAGCACCCCAAGGAGAAGCACTGGGTCTAATAAATCCTCGATCTAGGAGCTCTTGCAGTTGATCCTTCAGTTCTTTTAGCTCAGCCGGGGCCATACGGTAAGGGGCCTTTGATATAGGCCCAGTTCCAGGAACTAGATCAATAGAGAACTCGACTTCCCGATCAGGAGGTAAATTAGTCAAATCCTCAGGGAAGACATCTGGAAATTCTCGAGCTATGGGAATATCCTCCAACTTGGTCTCTTCTTGCTGAAGGTCCTTGACTACAGCAAGAAATCCTTGACCACCACTCATCAAATACTTTTCAGCCTGCATCGCTGATATGAACACTGAGGCTAGGTGATTATGACCACCAATAAAACTGAACTCAGGCTGAGCGGACTAAGCCTGCAGAATCTGGTGCTGCAAGTCCCGTATCGACTGCGCCATACCCGAGAGAACCTGAAGCATCTCGGTCTGGAGTTGCTGCTGATCAGTCCCAACTGCATTGGCAGGGGCAGCAGCTACAGTGGCTTCTAGATCTCCCGGTTGGCAAGCATTACCAACCTGGGAACTCTCATCATTTTGTCGACTTCTAGTGCGACGTGCCATTCTTATCTCCTGATAAATTAGTTGTAATTAATATCACTGTAAACATTAATTGTTAGGCTTTCAAAGCATAATTTCTGAGATTCCTTTAAATTTATAATTTGTCTCTATGTCACTCTAGTGTTTTGCCTAAAGTGTCATGTATATGTCCCTATGTCATAACCTGGCTCTGATACCACTAAAGCTGTCACGCCCCAGACCCAAAAATTTGAGCTAGGGTGACAACCCGCCGCATGCCGGGCATGCAAGGCGTCTTGAACTTATCACATAAATCAATATAAAGCAAATTCCATATCCATGATTTGTTACAAACCAGAATTATCAGTCTTGGGCTATCTGCCCTACAAATAAATCTGAACTAAATCAAAATGATAAAACTAAGTCTTCTTAATAGAAACTCCTTCTATCTCAATTATCCATCTTCATTCCTGAGGCTCTGAAAAACATTATGAGAATTTTATGAGCTCACACTCAATAAGTAAGCCTAATATAATTTCAAAATTTCATTTATCAGGCTATCATTAGGTTCATGTCATCAGATCAATTAGCTTAATTCAATAACAATTACATTGTTTATACTGTCATTATTTTTCTTTATGTGTCCCACGGCCCTACAATACACATCATGTGTAGCCCTCTTAAACATCCCCTAAGAGGAAGGGTCCTGGTACCAGTGTCTGTCATCTGTCATCTGTCATGGGTCATGTGTAGCCCTCTTAAACATCCCCTAAGAGGAAGTGTGTCTGTCATCTGTCATCTGTCATGTGAGAATCTGTCTAGCCCTCTTAAACATCCCCCCTGGTACCAGTCTGTCATCTGTCATCTGTCATGTGATAATCTGTCATGTGAGAACCGCGGTGACACATAAAGTTTTACTGTCATTATCATGATTACATATTATCATAGTAATAACATGATTTTGCCAAATTAGCATAATTATATTTAACTGTAATTTCACAGTTCACAAATTAAATAATTAATAAAATTATAATACTTGACTTACTTACCACAGTACACGAATTTCACTTGATAACCCAGCTAATTGGACTCCTGGGAACCTACAGAATCATTTTTCATTATTAAATTTCTAAAATCTGAATTATAAAATAATTCTTAAACTCTACCCAAACCACTTCACGGGCCCAACTTTGGGCTTGAATATCTCTCAATGTATACACCCAAATAGGGAAATAAAATTATTCCCAGAAACTAGAATAAATCCTGATTCGGGCCATATATTTATTTTATCATTCTCGGCCCGATACAAGGCCCAAAACGCTGCTCAAACTGGGCTCAGAAACGGCCCAACAAGGCCCAAACTCAAACGGCCCAGCGGCCCATTAATTATTTTTAACCCAGCTCCTCTGTTTCAAAGAAACAGAGGAGCCGGATGCCGTGCCGGCGGCCAGGGCCGCCGCCGGCCAAATTGGAGGCGGTCCGGCCGCCGTTGGCCGGACCGTGGCCGGCCGCCGCCGCGGCCAGCCTCCCCCCCCTCTCTCTCTCTTCAATTTGTTATTTTAAGCTTTCTTCTTCTTCTTCTTCCGCGTGTCTTCCATGCCGGCGCCAATTCCGGCCAAATTGGCGTCGGTCCGGCCGCCATTGGCCGGACCAAAGCCGGCCATTGCCGGCCGACCTTCCCCTCTCTCTCTCTCTAATTTCTCTCTTATCTCTTTCTCTCTCACTGTTTCCGCGGCTATGGATTACGCCGGCGGCACGGCCGGCCACCATGGCCGGCCGGACCTCCACCGGACGCACGCCCGGCGCCGGTGGAGGTCTCCGACCAAGGCCCAGGCCCGGCGAGGCGGCGAGCACACCGCCGGGCCCGAACCAAGATCGGACCGGCGGTGACTCGTCACATCTTTCTCCTCCTCCGCCCTCTCCTCTCTCACTGTTCTCCGGCACCCCACCGGACGCCGCCCCCGGTGCCGGTGGGGTCGTCGGCCGGGGCTCAGGCCCGGCGAGGCGGCGGGCACGCCGCCGGGCCTGAACCATCGTCACGGAGAAGGGAAGGGGAGAGAGCTGGGTTCTGTAACCCGGCTCCTCCCTCCTCTTCGTTTTTTTTTTTTTACTTTCTCTCTCTCTCAATCCTCTCTCTCTCATGCATGGCCAGAGGACTTACCAGAGACAGGCACGCTGGGGAAGAAGTCCGCACGAGGAGATGATGAGAAGGGGGCGCCCACGTATGGTGGGAAGGAGGGTTCTACACCATCTTTTATAGGCATTGCAGAGTCCCCAAATCAAGGGACTCTGTAATTAGATATACTTGAAATTTAAATATCTAGAGTCTATCATATCATCTGATCACGTGATAACTCTCACGAGCAATTAAGATATACCAGAGTCTATCATATCATCTGATCACGTGATAACTCTCACGAGCAATTAAGATATACCTGGAATTCAAATATCTGGAGTCTATCATCTGATCACGTGATAACTCTCACGAGCAATTAAGATATACCTGGAATTCAATTATCTGGAGTCTATCATCTGACCTCGTGATAACTCTCACGAGCAGTTGAGAATTCTAGGGGATTACAGCTTGACATTTCCTCATCTCCCCACCATGCAATATGTTAAGAACAAGCAAATGTGAATTCATAGAGATGACACCACATGCTAACTTAGTTCAAGTTATAGTTGAATCTACAATATTCCTCAATTTCCAAACTCATCCTTTATATGTTTCTTCAGAATACATTGTTGGCATTCTTCACCATAATTATCATATTTCAAGAATCCCAAATTAGCTCAAATTTTGTGGAAAACAGATTTCCAAATAAAGCAATCAGTGTGCTTCTATGTTAATTATTCTAAATACTGACTAATTTTAACCTTTTCTGCTGGTTTGTCATGACTGCCCTTGTAACTATCACCAATTATGGTCAGTTGAGGTGGATTCATTTCTTTAAGATATATTTTTATTGTTCTTTATGATAATATCATATTTGGAAAACTTAAATTTTATGACAACTATATATAGAAAGACCAACCCTAAGTAGGAAGTTGTGCACTTAGAATGAGCCTTACTGCTTGCTTGTGATGACTTTCTTTGTTGCTTGCACCAATTATGGTTAGTTGAAGCAGATATGTTTTATCTGGCCAGTTGAGTTGGGTGCTAATGATTCAAAAGGATATTTGTCTTGATGATATTCATATATCCTAAATCTCAGTTTCAAGTGCTTTAATAAGTAAAATGTTTTTCTATATGCTGATTGTGGTCGATAACAAACCAAGCCATATATATAATCCTTTGAGTAGCACTGTCTGCACCTAGAATCCTAAAATTTGCTTTTGCTAGTCCCTTCTCCAAGATGAAGTGGGCTTTCCACAAAGATAATCCAAATTTAAGAAATAGAATGAACAGGGATAATGAGATAATTCACAATGCTAGGAAAACTGGTCCAGAAGCACTCTGGAGAGCAAGTTTATTTGAGCCATGAAGTTTTTTTTGCTTATTAAACAACAATCACACCTGTTGGGAAAAGGCTTAGATGAGTTGAGTTGAGTTTTAAACAACGATCACACCTTTGTGAGAATTGTGAAGCTCGAGTCATGGTTCTCTCCTCTTTCATATTTCATGCTGCTATTTTATATGTTTTGATGCAGATAATCTTGGCACATATATAATTTTGCTTTTAAATTATAAAATGATGGTGATTATATTCATAAAACAGTCTTTGTCATATGTTTTCTTGGCTTGCAATGGGCTTCTCATTGTATTGATTCCTTGATGTGCAGATTTCAGGATTGGAATTCGGAACGATCCCTGAGTTCGAGAGGATATTTTCAGGAAAAAGGCAGATAACATTTGTTTCATTGATAAAAATTATTCAAGGAGGATTTGAATGGATTAGAAATGTTTTTCACTATCAGTCTTTAACTAAATCATCTGCAGAGGAAACAAAGTTTAAAGAAAATTCTTGATCCTCAAGGACATTTCTTCAAAAGTGGAACAAAATATTTGTCATATCCTGTGTAATTGCAGTGTCTGTTGACCCCTTGTTCTTATACATCCCGTAGTTAATGATAACAACTGCCTTGAATTGGATAGAAACTTGGAAATCACAGCAAGTGTCTTGCGTTTCTTGACAGATATTTTCTATATTCTTCATATCATTTTTCAATTTCGAACTGGTTTATTGCTCCTCCATCTAGAGTATTTGGAAGGGGTGTTTTGGTGGAAGATCCGTCGGCAATAGCCAAGCGATATATATCATCATTCTTCCTAATTGACATTCTTGCTGTGCTTCCCCTTCCTCAGGTATTGTTCATTTGTGGTTAGCCTTGGCATGGTCGGCCTCTCCGGTCTCTCTGCCTTTAACCTCTTTCGCTTGTATGGAAGCAGGGAAATAGTAATAGAATCTGATAGTTCAATTGCAGCCTTTATTTTGATGTGGTTAGCCTTTAGTGTGGGCTTTGTAAATGTTTATCATATGCATGTAATAAATGCAAGACATGTACTCTATATGCTACTTCTGTGACTAAAATTCCAGCGAAGAACTCACCTAGCTTGTTTGAATCTCCACCTTTTCATGTGGCATGTATTTTTTATTCTTAAATTTAAATTTTCATCTATAAATCTCATTAGAATGCATTAAATATATTATAATTTAAAAATAATTTTAAATTTATAAGAATAAAAATTTGATAAAATTTTATTAGGTTAACGATGGATTAATGATTGATTTCCGATAGAAATAATAGTGACGGATTAGTGACAAAAATATTAGTGATTGATTAGTGATGGAACAATAACAAATAATTGATGGATTTTTTCGTCACTAATTCATCACTATTAGTGACGGACTAGTGACAAAAGTTTTAGTGACTAAATTTTTGTCACTAATCCATCACTAAATTATGATGTAATAGTGATGGAAATATTTGTGACGGAATAGTGACGGAATAATGCGTGATGGATAGTCCGTCACAATTTAGTGACGAAAAATATGTTCCGTCACAAATTTTTGACTGAATATTTCATCACAAATCCGTCACTATTATTTTGTGACGGTCCTCTTTTCGTCACAATCCGTCACTACTATTTTGTGACGGACCTTTTCCGTTACTAAATTTTAGTGACGGCAAAAATGGTGACGATAAGATTTTCGTCACTAATCCGTCACTAAACCCAATTTGTGACGGAATAGTGATGGAAGTTTTTGTCACTATTATACTATTTTTTGTAGTGAAACGAATTCTGCGTTGTGTAGCTGAAACAATTTATTATGGATTGTGGTACAAGAAAGTATAAGATTTCAAGCTGGTTGGGTTCAGTGATAGCGATTGAGCTGATTGTTTGAAGGATAGAAGAAGCACTTCAGGTTACATATTTAATCTCGGATCAGCGGCTATTTCCTAAAGTAAAAAAAAAAAAAAACAAGCTACAATAGTTTTATCTTCATCAAAAGCTGAATATGCAACTACAACGGCTTCTGCATGTCAAGGAATATAGTTAAGAAGAATTTTAGCAGACCTTTGTCAAGAGCAAAATGGAGCAACTGATATTTATTGTGGCAACAAGGCAGTAATTACTATGTCCAAGAATTTAGCTTATCATGGGAGAACAAAGCATATGAATATTCGAGTTTACTTTATTCGTGAACTTGTAGCTAATGGATTAATCAAGTTGAATTATTGCAATACAAATGAATAAGTAGCAGATATCTTTACAAAGTCTTTACCACATGATAAGCACATCTACTTTATGACTCAACTTGGTGTTTGCAACCTTGAATCAAGGGAAAGTATTGGAGATTGATTCAAATTCTACAGTTATGCACTTTGACCATATCTTTTAGTTTCTTGATATTTTTCTTTTATTTCTAATTGGTTGTTAGTAGTGGGAGCACTTACACTTTGACCATATATTTTAGTTTCTTGATATTTTCCTTATATTTCTGATTGGCTGTTAGTAGCAGGAGCACTTTGATTAAGTTTCATTTAGTTCTTCTATTTTGTTGTTTTTCATTTTTTTGTAAGTTCTATTTAAAGGTATGAATAAAATCGTTTGCATGTGTGCAAGTTTCAACAATTTGCTTGTGTTCACTACCTATTTGTTAAAATTTCTCTAAGAGCTATTTACTTTTTTTTTCTTTGTTTCAGAATTTATGTTGCATTAGTTGAGAGTTCTAAGTAAACCAAAGTCCTCTTCTCTAACACTTGGCTCATAGTGATGCTATAAAAGGGGATTGAGTGAAATGTATATTGCAGTGATTAAGATGAAACAATTTAGAGCCATATAGATGCATTTTAACTTTAAAAAATTATTATCAATCAATTGAACTGCTTTTGAATAGCAAGAATGAAATATGCCATTATGTAATAGAAAATTACTGGGTTATCTTCCTGAATCACATAAAAGATTCCTTGCATCGTTATGGCGCAAGCGTGGCTTATTATAATTCAACAAACTCATTTGAAAATTAATAGAGTATTGGTAGAGGGTCATGTCTTCCATCCTGGTAAAGAGATGCACCACATTGAAAGTAGGAGAGCCTGAGGCATTTTTGCCTGCACCAATATCCCTTAGGTTTTTGTTATTTATATCATATGGTGTAAACACTATAAAAAAAATACTGAAATAGCGACGTAAATTTAGCGACACAATTATGCATCGCTAAATTGCGACCACTTTGCGACGCCTCTGTGACAACAAAATATTGCGATGCAATTAGCGACGCATTAGCGACTCAATAAATCAGAAAATCAAAAAAAAATAAATTTTTTATTTAGCGATGCAAATAATGCATCGCAATATTTTAAATTAATTTTTTATAAAATATAAATATCGAAAAAAATATTGCGATGCAACTCAGTGCGTCGCAATATTTTTAAAAGAATTAAATATGTTAAATAGCAACGCAATAGCGACGCAATAAATCAGAAAATTAGAAAAATTATTTTTATTTAGCGACGCACCAATTGTCGTAAATAAATTAAATAAAATTAAATTTTATAAAATATAAATATTAGAAAAAAATATTACGATGCAACTCAGTGCATCGCAATATTTTTAAAAAAATTAAATATATTAAATAGTGACGCATTAGCGATGCAATAAATCAGAAAATTAAAAAAAAATTATTTTTAATTTAGCGACGCACCAATTGCGTCGTAAATAATTTAAATGAAATTAAATTTATAAATTATAAATATTAAAAAAATATTGCGATGCAACTCAGTGCGTTGCAATATTTTTTAAAAAATTAAATATATTAAATAGCGACGCAATAAACCAGAAAATTAGAAAAATTATTTTTAATTTAGCGACACACCAATTGCATCGTAAATAATTTAAATAAAATTAAATTTTATAAAGTATAAATATTAGAAAAAAAATATTGCGATGCAACTTAGTGCGTCGCAATGTTTTAAAAAAATTAAATATATTAAATAGCGACGCATTAGCGACGCAATAAATCAAAAATTAGAAAAATTATTTTTTAATTTAGCGACGCAATAACTGCGTCGCAATTATTTTAAATAAAATTAATTTTTATAAAGTATAAATATGAGAAAAAATAATTGCGACGCAACACAATGTGTTGCAATGTTTTTAAAAAATTAATTATGTTAAATAGCGACGCATTAGCGATGCAATAAACCAAAAAATTAGGAAAATTATGTTTTAATTTAGCGATGCACTTTTGCGTCGTAATTATTATAAATAAAATTAATTTTTTATAATATAATTATCATATTAAAAATTACACGTAACCCTTTGCGTCGCAATGTTTTTAAAAAAATTAATTATGTTAATAGCGATCGGTCCAAAATCGATCGTGACCGATCGGAATAAGGGCTTGGATTGATCGCAACCGTCGGATCGTCGCCGATCGGACCGATCGCCACGGTCCGAGATCGGTCGTGGCCGATCGGGATCAGGGCTTGGATCGATCGCAACCGTCAGATCGTCAGCGATCTCGGACCGATCGCATCGGTCTGGCATCGGTCATGGCCGATCGGGATGAGGGCTTGGATCGATCGCAACCGTCGGATCATCGCCGATCGGACCGATCGCCACGGTTTGAGATCAGTTGTAGCCGATCGAGATCACGGCTTGGATCGATCGCAACCGTCGGATTGTCGCCTATCGGATCGATCGCGACGGTCCGAGATCATTCATCGCCGACCGGGATCGATCAGGGCTTGGATCGATGGCAACCGTCGGATCGTCGTCGATCAGTGCGATCGCCACGGTCCGAGATCAGTCATGGACGATCGGGATCAGGGCTTGGATCGATCGCAACCGTCGGATCATCGCCGATCGGACCAATCGGGATCAGGGCTTGGATCGATCGCAACCGTCAGATCATCAGCGATCTCGACTGATCGCAACGGTCCGGGATCGGTCATGGCCGATCGGGATCAGGGCTTGGATCGATCACAATCGTCGGATCGTCGCCGATCGGATAGATCGCCGTGGTCCGAGATCGGTCGTGGCGGATCAGGATTAGGGCTTGGATAGATGGCAACCATCGGATCGACGTCGATCGGTCCGATCGCCACGGTCCTAGATCGTTCGTGGACGATCGGGATCAGGGCTTGGATCGATCGCAACCGTCGGATTGCCAGCGATCTTGGACCGATCGCAACGGTCCGGGATCGGTCGTGGCCGATCGGGATCAGGGCTTGGATCGATCGCAACCGTCGGATCGCCAGCGATATTGGACCGATCGCAACGGTCAGGATCGGTCGTGGCCGATCGGGATCAGGCTTGGATCGATCGCAATTATCGAATCGTTGCCGATCGGACCGATCGCCACGGTTCGAGATCGGTCGTGGCCGATCGGGATTATGGCTTGGATCAATCACAACCGTCGGATCGTCGCCGATCTCGGATAGATTGCAATGGTCCGAGATCGGTCGTGGCCGATCGGGATCACGGCTTGGATCGATCGCAACCGTCGGATCATCGCCGAACGGGATCGATCATGGCTTGGATCGATCGCAACCGTCGGATTATCGCCGACCGGGATCGATCATGGCTTGGATCGATCGCAACCATCGGATCGTCGCCGATCCGATCGATCGCGACGGTCCGAGATAGGTCGACGCCGACCGGGATCGATCATGGCTTGGATCGATCGTAACCGTCGGATCATCGCCGATCCGATCGATCGCCACGGTACGAGATAGGTCGTCGCCGATCAGGATCGATCATGGCTTGGATCGATCGCAACCGTCGGATCATCGCCGATCGGGATCGATCATGGCTTGGATCGATCGCAACCGTCGGATCATTTATAATTACACAAAAAAAAGTTATGAAAAAGTTTAAAAAAAATATTAAACAATTATTGTGATGCCGTAGCGATGCATTTTAGAAAAAATATAAACAAATATTGCGATGCAAAGTATGCGTCGCAATTATTTTTAATAAATATAAATTTTATTAGTATTAATAAATAAAAGAAATAATATTGCGACGCATAATTTGCGTCGCAATGTTATTTAAATAAATATATCTAGTTAAAAATATTTAAAAAATATTGCGACGCAAAAAGGCATCGCAATTATTATCATAAATTATAAATATTATTATTATAAATATTTTAAAAATTTTGCGATGCCGTAGCGACGCATTTTAGGAAAAAATAAACAAATATTGCGACGCAATGTATGCATCGCAATTATTTTTAGTAAATATAATTTTTTTTAGTATTAATAAATAAAAAAATATAATATTGCGACTCATAAGTTGCGTCGCAATATTTTTTAAATAAATATATATAATTAAAAAGTTTATAAAATATATTGCGATGCAATTTTGTCGCAATTATTAACATTAATTATAAATATTATCATTTATAAATATTAAAAATTAATTGCGACTCCGTAGCGATGCATTTTAGAAAAAAAAAAAAATATTGCGACGAAATATGTGCGCAATTATTTTAAGTAAATATAATTTTTATCAGTATTAATAATAAAAGAAATATAATATTATGATGCATATTTGCGTCGCAATATTTTTAAATAATATATCTAATTAAAAATATTAAAAAAATATTGCGACGCAAATATGCATCGCAATTATTATCATAAATTTAAATATTAATTTTAAATATTTAAAAATTATTGCGACGCACTATTTTCATCGCAATTATTGTAAAAATTATTATTTTAATCAATTAAAAATATTAAAAAAATATTGCGATGCCTTAGCGACGCAATTCTAGAAAATAAAAATAATTTTTCCGTCGGACATTGGCGCCAAGTTAGCGACGCATTAGCGACGCAATTATTTGCGTCGCTATTTTTTCATAAAATTATAATAAAGTCAATTAACGATGGATTAGCGACACATTAATGCGTCGCTAATACATAATAAATTTTAAAAAAAAATATTGCGACTAATTAGCGATGCAATTATTGCGTCGCTAATTACTATATATACACCGGCCTTCTCTTCTTCTTCTTCCACGTCTTGACCTAGCCGCCGCCCTCCCTAAAAAAATTTCGGCTCCCACCGTTCGCTGCTCCGGCTCCCCCCCTCTGGTGCTCCGGCTCCCCGGCATTCTCCTCCAACTCCGGCGTCTCCTCTCGACCGAGGTAAGCCCCCCCACCCTCTAACAAAAAAATTTTTTGGTAATAATTTCCCTCCGGCCACGGCCGCTGCCGTGGCCGGCAGTGGCCTGGCCACGGTGGCCAGGCCACTGTAAAAAAAAAAAAAAAACATTTTTAACAGGGGGGGGGGGGGGGGCCGGCCACGGCCGTGGCCGCGGCCGGACAAGGCGGCCACGGCCGCTGCCGTGGCCGTCTCTCGGCCACGGCCGCTGCCGTGGCCTGGCCACGTGGCCAGGCCACTGTCAAAAAAAAAAAAATTTACAGGGGGGGGGGGAAACCTTCCCCACCCCCATTTTGTCTTCTCCGGCCACGGCCGCTGCCGTGGCCGGCAGTGGCCTGGCCAAGGTGGCCAGGCCACTTTAAAAAAAAAAAAATTTTTTTAACAGGGGGGGGGGAAACCCCCCCCGCCCCCCCTTTTTTCACTCCGGCCACGGCCGTGGCCGCGGCCGGACAAGGCGGCCACGGCCGCTGCCGTGGCCGTCTTCTCCGGCCACGGCCGCTGCCGTGGCCGGCAGTGGCCTGGCCACGGTGGCCAGGCCACTGTAAAAAAAAAAAATTTTTTACAGGGGGGGGGGAAACCTTCCCCACCCCCATTTTATCTTCTCCGGCCACGGCCGCTGCCGTGGCCGGCAGTGGCCTGGCCACGGTGGCCAGGCCACTGTAAAAAAAAAAAAAAATTTTTAACAGGGGGGAAACCCCCCCCGCCCCCCCCCCTTTTTTTCACTCCGGCCACGGCCGTGGCCGCGGCCGGACAAGGCGGCCACGGCCGCTGCCGTGGCCGCGGCCACGGCCGCTGCCGTGGCGGCAGTGGCCTGGCCACGGTGGCCAGGCCACTGTAAAAAAAAAAAAAATTTTTAACAGGGGGGAAACCCCCCCGCCCCCCCCCCTCCGTGGCCGTCTTCTCCGGCCACGGTCGCTACCGTGGCCGGCAGTGGCTGGCCACGGTGGCCAGGCCACTGTCACAAAAAAAAAAAAAAAATTACAGGGGGGGGGGGAAACCCCCCACCCCCATTTTGTCTTCTCCGGCCACAGCCGCTGCCGTGGCCGGTAGTGGCCTGGCCACGGTGGCCAGGCCACTGTCAAAAAAAAAAAATTGTAACAGGGGGGGGGGAAACCCCCCCCCCCCATTTTGTCTTCTCCGGCCACGGCCGTGCAGCCACGGCCGCTGCCGTGGCCGGCAGGGGCCTGGCCACGGTGGCCAGGCCACTGTCAAAAAAAAAAAAAATTGGCAGCCACGGCCACGGTGGCCAGGCCGCAAAAAAAAAAAAAAAGTTTCTTTGGATAGACTGATTGTTATGTCTTGATTATGCAATAATTTGTAATGCTAGATAGAAAGTCATTTAATTTGCATAATTTATGCAATAATATTTGTGCATTTGTACTTATTTACAATTGTTATGTCTTGATTATTTACATTCTGCTGCAAACTGAATGATGCATTAAATTATGTAATGCTAAATAAAAGTCTTGTTGTAATATTATTTAATTTCCAGCAACAAATTAGTAGTTTCAATGATTTATATTTTAGTCTTTACAAACATTTGTATTCGACACAATAATCTTAAAAAGTAGTGATTACATGTATAATTCACAAGAAGTTAAGAATAACAAGCATAAGTTCGATTGTCTTCGGACTTCCATACATTAATCACAGCACTATAACCTTTAGACCCGTTTGAGAATTTGTAAGCCTTAGTCTTGCAAATTCTCAAATTGTCCTGGTGGACAGTTTGGGAATATTTTTGCGACATGTTAGTCTGCTAGTAATCATCGTTGGGTGAGATTTCGGTTTGTATTTGCTCATACGTTCTCCTAGTGTGGCTTATATACCACACATTTAGGAGAACATATGGGAAATGCTGCCGAAATTTCAATGTAACCGATCGATGATAATTAATAGCAGAATAACATATCACAAAAAATATTCTTGAATGGGATAGGGCCTTACCTTTAGACATGGAGTGAAGGTAGAATTAATTTAAGACACTTGAATGCTTGTGAAGTCTCATGATTAAACGGACCGCCTTGCGGCCCGACCCAAACTCAAGCCCTCCATTAGCCATGAACCTGTGCATCGGTCCTTGCTAGCACGCCAAGGATCGTAGCCGTGGCTCGCCCTTGCATGGTAGGGACCTTAGTTGCCTAAAAAAAATTGGTTTACTTATAAATGATTTAAATGGTTGTTATTAACCTTAGTTGTGACCAAGAAATAATTTAGTTATATATTTAGTAATACTAATATAGTTTTATTTTGTGGTTTCCTTTAATGATTTACCAGACTTTGTATAAGTCGGTCAAAAATGAGCGGGCTCGCTCGTGGATGTATGCAAGGATAAAAGATGGCTTGCTTAATCCAGATTTTCTGAATGGATTGGAAGAATTTATCGCATTTGCATGTAGCCAACCTGAATGGATGGATGGGCCTAGGATTAGGTGCCCATGCAACTTCCACAGGTGTCAGAATAAAGCCTACAGAGATGTGGAAACTGTTAAGGTGCATTTGTGTAAGAAGGGGTTTGTTCCTGATTACTATGTTTGGTACTGTCATGGTGAACCAGAGGATATTCCAGCAGTTGTTATAGGCCAACAAGAGTCAATTCCCGTAGATGAACCATTTGTGAATTTAAACACATATGAACAAATGGTGATGAATGCATCGGGTAATGAATTCAATCAGAATACATTTATGGAAGAACCAAATCCAGATGCACAGCAATTTTATGATATGTTGCATGCTGCAAATCAAGAATTGTATCCTGGTTGTGAGGGTCATTCCCAGTTGTCTACAGCTGCTCGAATGTTGAATATTAAGGCAGAACATCGATTATCAGAAAAGGCGTTCAATTCTGTAGCTGGGTTAATCAAAGAAATTTTGCCAAATGATAATGTTGCGCAGACAGTTTTTACGCAACAAAGAAGTTGTTGCGTGGGCTTGGGCTCCCAGTTAATAAGATCGATTGTTGCTTGAACAATTGTATGATATTTTGGGGTGAAGACTCAGAGCTGAGATGGTGTAAGATTTGTGGGCAATCGAGGTACAAAAACACCGAAGGAGGAGCCAGTACAAGTAGGAGGAAAAGTGTGCCTTACAAGAGGATGCATTACTTTCCTCTTACCCCACGCCTGCAGAGATTATACAGATCTGAGGCAACAGCTGCTGATATGAGATGGCATGCCGAACATGAATCTAAAGAGGATGAAATGCGGCATCCATCAGATTCAAAGGCTTGGAAGCATTTCAATGAAAATCATCCTGATTTCGCTGAAGATATAAGGAATGTGAGATTAGGTCTTTGTACCGATGGCTTCCAACCATTTGGTCAAGCGGGGCAACAGTATTCATGTTGGCCTGTGATACTGACTGTATATAACCTTCCTCCGTGGAAGTGCATGAAAGATACTGCAATGTTTTTAACCGTTTTGGTTCCAGGACCATCAAATCCAAAGGAAAAGATTGATGTCTTTCTGCAACCGTTGGTGGCCGAATTGAAAATGTTGTGGGAAACAGGAGTCGTAGCCTACGACATTTCTATGAAACAGAATTTCATCATGAGAGCTGCTTTGATGTGGACAATAAGTGATTTCCGGCATATGCAATGTTGTCTGGTTGGAGCACTGCTGGACGTCTGGCATGCCCTCATTGCATGTATGATTCGGATGCATTTACATTGCAGAAGAGTGGTAAGCAGTCATGGTTTGATAACCATAGGAAGTTCTTGCCCCCAAATCATCCTTACAGGCGTAACTTGATCGCCTTCCGGAAGAACAAAGCAGTCACAAAATTTGCCGAACCGGTTAGGTCCGGCACGGATATATTTGATTCTATAGAGCATTTGGGGTTGATGTATGCATGGGAACCGGATGCAGATAGAATAAATGGCCGTATATGTAAAGAACATAACTGGAAGAAGCGAAGTATATTTTGGGATTTGCCTTATTGGAGCACAAATCTCATCCGGCACAACTTGGATGTTATGCATATCGAGAAAAATTTCTTTGATAACATATTTAACACGGTGCTAAACATCCCGGGAAAAACAAAAGATACTGCAAAGTCAAGAGAAGAACTTAATCAGTACTGCAGAAGAGGTGATTTGAGAAGGAGTGCCGATGGGACCTATCCTAAAGCCTGTTACACTCTTGACAGAAATTCACGAGAAGTTTTATGTAACTGGCTTAGAGGGTTAAAATTTCCAGATGGTTATGCCTCAAATATCGGTAGGTGTGTGGACATGCATAAGCTCAAGTTGTTCGGCATGAAGAGTCACGACTGCCATGTTTTCATGCAACGGTTATTACCTATAGCTTTTCGTGAGTTGCTTCCGCAACATGTCTGGAAGGCAATTACGGAGCTCAGCTTATTCTTCAAGGAGTTATCTGCCGCAGTCATTACTTCTGCATCCATGGCAAGGCTTGAGGAGGAAATTCCAATTATTTTATGCAAGCTTGAGCGAATATTTCCTCCCAGTTTTTTTGACTCAATGGAGCATTTACCGGTTCACTTGCCATACGAAGCGAGCATAGCTGGTCCCGGCAGTATCGCTGGATGTATCCTTTCGAGAGGTAAATATACATCATTAAGATATGTTGACATTTCAAATATTATTTCATTGCAAGAAAATTCGTTAATTTTTTGTTTCAACTTTACATATAGGTATCTTAAGAAGTTAAAAAATAATGTGCGTAATAAGGCAAGGGTTGAAGGTTCTATATGCAATGCACACTTGGTCGAAGAAGTTTCAGCTTTTGCCTCACATTACTTTGAGGGTCACGTCCACACGAGGAGCCGAAATCTTGGTCGTAACGATGACGTATGTGTGGACGAAGGAGAAGCTAATGACGGTAGAATATCAATTTTTAAAGGTATCGGCCGTTCATTTGGTGGGCAGAAGTCAAGAAATCTTAGCGATATGGAGTATAATGCAGCACATTATTACATCCTAATGAACTGTAGAGAAGTCGATCCATATATTGAGTAAGTGTATACTTCAATGCTAAATTGAAATTTTAATTTAAATTACAATATACCATAATATTTAATTGCTAACATTAGTTTTCATCCTTTTCATCCCATAAGGATGTTTTGTGATAGACAACGACAGATGAATCCCGACATCAGTCAAGTTGCAATTGGGCAGAAATTAGAAACGGAGTTTGCTTACTGGTTTTATGAATTTGTGAGTAGTATCACTCAATCAATTTCGATAATGGCTTTTATTTTTGAATTGGATGTCAATAGCTTATTAATTTATAGGTCAACGGTCCATGGTCCACAACCGACAATATTTTCATTAAATGTCTATCGCAATGGCCATTGAAGACCGTAACAACCTCTACTGGCTATTTTGTAAATGGGTACAAATTTCAGATTGAACGATTAGCAGCTTCAAGAGGCACGCAGAACTGGGGCGTGTGTGTTAAAGGAGAAAGTGTTGGAGCAAATATGCAGGATTATTATGGAAAGTTAGTAGAGGTGGTTGAAGTTGAATATCCCGGTTGGCCTATGAAACGAACCGTATTGTTTCGTTGTGATTGGTTCGATCCGATAGTTCCTGTGGGCAAAAGGGTTCATAACGACTACAATTTGGTTGAAGTGAACCATCGACGAAGATTGCAGAAATATGACCCATTCATCCTTGCATCCCAAGCTCAGCAAGTCTTTTACTGCGGATATCCAAGTTTGCGCAACGACAAGCGAGATTGGTGGGCCGTTTCTAAAATCGTCCCACGTTCAACAATCGTATTAGAGGAGAGTTCATCAAGTCAATCAGCCGAGTGCCCTGCATTTCAAGAGGATGAGATGGAAATGCATGCAATTGAGGACGACACAAGGGCTCCTGAAACATCACTTAGAGATCCAAATGGTGATGTCCAAGAAATTGCGGATGCAAATGTTCGGTTTCCTTCGATGATAATGAAACTGATTCGCAATCCGATACGGCATCGGATGTTGAACCAACATTTCACGAAACAAATGACACCGATTAAACATAGAGGTTTTTTAAAATTTAACTTTTTTTATAAGTGTTAAATTTTTACATAGTCAATCATTAATCGTAATTTAATTGCATGAATCTTTAGTATTTTCAGTATGACGGGCAGAGGTAGATCTACCGACGACAGACGGAGTGAGCAGGGACGTAGCCCTGCTACATCAGATCACATGAGCGTCGGAGATGGAGAGTTTGGATCTCCAGCAGTCGCACAGCCTTCGATCTCTCCAGCAGTATTACCATCCAGCCGATCGGCACATACCTCCGAGAGTTCTTCCACCATCGGCCGCACTGTACTTCGACTTGATGCTCAGGGGATGTAAGTATATACTAATTAAAAATATATGTTTATATTTTTAAGTCAATTACTTATAAACATGCATTTTTTTAACAGATTCATTGAGCAGCATCATGTATCCAGCCACATCAGCGCCGTATTTCAGAGGCGTGCAGATCCCAGTGGCTACGATTGGCGCCACGTATCTCCAGCCACGAGGGAGTTTTATTTTTCTGAGTTTCAGGTAAACTTATTAAATACAATTTATCACTGATATAAAATTTCTTAAACTTAATAAATTCAGAAACTAACTGTTTATTTTAATGCAGAAAAAGTTTACGTGGGATCCTGCCAGCCATGATGCCATTAGGGCAGCATGGGAGGCTCTGACGGGACGCCGATACTCCGACATGCTTCATCGTTGGAGGTCATCGGGTCAGCGTCCTGCGCACGTGCCAGAGGGTATTTGGCACGAGTGGCAGCAGGCCTGGCAGTCCGATGGCTGGCGCAGGAGGTCCGCATCAGCCAGCACGAACCGCCGATCTGAGAAGGGCGGTCCTGGCACGGGTCTCTCCCGCCATACTTCGGGCTCCATTTCGATTCAGGAGCACAGACGGCGTATGGTAAGAAAACATAAATATTTTAATTACTATTTTAGTTATTTACAAATATTTGTATTAATATCATTTTTTTATTGTTATAGTCTGAGCAGGAGGGCGGAGATCCTGGTGAGTTTCGTCTATTCAGGGCGACACACACCAGGAGGGACGGTTCCTGGGTCGACACGCGATCACGGGAGGTTGCGGTAAGAAATTAGATTTATGTAGTATCTGTTTAATTTCTAAAATTTTATTTCGAGAAATTTATTAACTCATTTATTTTGATTTCATAATTTAAAGACACGAGTCGAGGAGCTTCGCTCCCAGGCATCGCAGGTCGACTCTACTGATGGGGAGACGCCCGTCGAACTCTCAGCAGAGGAGAGTCGGCGTGTGTTTTTGGAGGCTGTTGGTGCCCAGCCACGAGACCGCAGGGTCTATGGTCTGGGCACTAGAGCTTCTACATATTTTTCCCCATCAGGCCTCCAGCTCGCGAGTTTCTGGTGATATTCCTCCCGAGCGTTTACACGACCTTCGCAGATCTATTGCAGAGGAGGTTCGCCAGGAGGTCGAGCAGGATTTCGAGGATCGTATGCGAGGCCGGGATCAGGAGTTGCAGACATGCGAGATGAGATGCATTATTTGCGGGATATGGTTAGCCGCTTGTCGCAGAGTCTTCAGCCTCCACAGCCTCCACGTGATCGCCCAGATTCTTGATGTATTTTTTTTTTTTTTTTTATGTTGTAAAAACTTCAAAATTTTAATATATGAATTATTTTTGGAAATTGATTATTGTTTGGATTGAGTGAAAAATGTTTCTATCAATATTTAGATTTAACGAAATTGTATTAACCGTTTTAATTTTTAATCTTTTATATTTTTAAAAATTTAATTTGCGACGCATTAGCGACTGAAATTGCATCGCTAATATTTTAAAATATTATTATTAAATATTGCGACGCAATGACCTGGCATCGCAATAATTTTAAAAAAATTTAATAGCGACGCATTAGCGACTAAAATTGCGTCGCTATTATATCTAAAATATTTTTAATAAATATTGCGACGCAATGACCTTGCGTCGCAATATTTTAAAAAAAATTTATTTGCGACGCATTAGCGACTCAAATTGCATCGCTATTATATCAAAAATATTATTATTAAATATTGCGACGCAGCTAAATGCGTCGCAATATTGCGACGCAATTTAGTGCGTCGCAATATTAATAATAATTTTAAATATTAAAAATTAATTTTAAATTTAGCGATGCATTTGTATGCGTCGCAATATTGATGCAATGTTGCGTCGCAGAGCGTCACAATATTGCGACGCAATTGCGACAAATGGGTATTGCGACGGACATCTGAGCGACGCCGTCATTGCGTCGCTATTACGTCGCAATAGCATGTTTAACGATGCAATTGCGACACATTTGGGCATCGTAATATTTTATTTTTGTTGTAGTGAAAGAGATGCAGTGCATTAAAAGTAAAAACTTGAGGCATTTTTGTATGCACCAATTTCCTTAGGTTTTTTAAAACAATAATTGTTTTGAAACTATTCGAAACTAAATTTAGAAATTTGGCACAAAAAAGCAGAATTTTGGCATGAAACGCTGAATTTTGGCACGCTTTACCTTTTTAAAACTTTAAAGCTTTGTTTGGTTGCCAATTTCTGAATTCAAAACATCCAAATGTTGTTTTAACATAAACATTCATCTTCTTAGCACAAAATTCTTTTTTTTTGGCACAAAACTCTCATTTTTTTCAATCCAAAAAGCTTAAATTTTCAAACATTTTTGAACTTTGATACTTATCTGGCTGATTTCATCAGTTTTGCTTCAAAATTCTAATTTGGCACAGCAGCATGATACCAATGCGCCAAAATAAATTTTTGATAAGAATTATCTTTACCTTCCAAAGATTAAGGAATGCTATGATAGAAATATCTTGTTATGCTGATTCATTTATCTTACCTTAATACTTAATAGATTTGTTATCATTAAAAAGAAAAAGGATTATTGACCTCATATTGATTTTGATGACTACAAAATAATTAAGTATAGTACTAATAACTTTATTGTAGAGATAAATTGAATTCAAATAAATCATTAAGAAAAAGAAGAAGGCTTCCTAAATTCCTAACATGAAGATTGAATCAAAGGAAGATACTCTGAATTTCAACAAGTCTAAAGGAAGATAAATCAAAGCTAAAATGAGTAAAACAAGGCATCTTTAAATGCTTTCTAAGATGAAAAACCATTTTCAAAAGGCCAATACATTTGTGTTCAAAACAATAAATATTTTTCAAAAGATTAGAACTTTTTGAAAAGAAATTTAATGTTAAATTAGCTTTAAATCAACTTATTTCTTCCATTAGTCAGCATGGTAGTCGGCTAATGTCAAGGAATTTGCCACAGAATGATTTCACAAAGAATTTTCTTTATTTAGTTGGCATTGTAGTCGACTTCTGTGGGTCAAACAGAAATTTCTTTGAAAGTAGTCGGCATGGTAGCAGACTACTTAAAGTTTTTTCCTACTTTTTTCCTTGAGTATCTGGCATAGTAGCCGACTATAGGGAGAAGTAGCCGGCTACCATGCCGGCTACTAAGATGCCCAGTGTTTGTTGTGTAAAAATGCATAGAGAGACCATGGTTGGCTGGCATGGTAGCCAGCTAACAAAACGAAACAGCACTGTAATGGCCAGTTCTAACACGATTATGCTCTGAAACTCAATCCCAACCACCCTCAACGGCTAGTGAACATTGAAAACCTTGAAATGGTTATAAATACATATTCAAAATGTGGTTTTAAGAGAGTTATTGAAGATTTTTTGAGAGCTATTGAGAGTTTAAGTGCATTCAAGAGAGATTCAGTTCATTTACTGTTCCATTAAGGCTTTGTTTGGATATTTGGAGAGAAAGGAAATGAAGAATAAAAAAAAAAAAAGAATGAAAGGAAAAGAAAGGGAAAGGAAGGATTGTTCTCCTTCTCTTGTTTGAAAGGGATAAAAAAAAGAAAGGTAATATCAATTATCTTATTTGGATAGAAGGAAAGAAAAAAGAAGAGAAGGAGTTATGCGACAATTATATCCCTCATAATTCATATGATATATGTGTTCATGTATATTATCATTAATTATAGTTGAAAAGGGGGCATCAACTCTAGATTCTATTTCTACACTAATTAAAACAGGTAATAGTAGAAAAAAATATTGAAAAGAAAAAATTAGTATTTATTAAATAACAAGTTAAAAGAGATGATAAATCACAAAGTTTATTAGAATGAATAACTAATCCTTATCGCTAAAGAAAAAGAGACGATAGAGCGAGGGAAGAAGAGAAGAAGAAGATGCATAAAATGGGTTTGCTTCTCTCTTGAGCTTACTACATAGAGTTCCACCGTAATTACTTTTAGCCTTTTAATAAGCTAAAAAATATGTCTAAATTGTTTTTAAGCAAAAATAATTATAGAAGTGATTGTTAACATCAAAAAGTCTAATGCAATAGTAGAAAATGTTCTCACCTTTTTCTTCTTCTTCCTTTCTCGGTGTTAACGCTTGTGTTCCTCCTTCTTTTGCTGCTATTTTGAGAACCCTAGCGTTCACGGACAGAAGAAAGGATATTTTTGGTCCTTAAAAAAAATAACTTAAACATTTTTCCTTCCCACTTTACTCATCAATTTGGAGGTTAATAAATTTATCCTCGTTAAGGGAGAAATAAGGAGAAGTGGTTAGTCTCATCCTCTTCCTTCTTTTTCTTTCACCTTTCTCTCAAACAAAGTAACTTATAACCTTTTTTCTTCTTTTTCTTTTCCTCCCCTTCATTTCCTCTCATCCAAACAGTCCCTAAATGCTGTGCAAGAAGGGGAGTTGCAATCTCATTAAAGGCCATATTCAAGAAATCAAGGAAACTTTTATTAATCTTCAAAGCTCAGCCTTTAAAAAGGAAAGCTTATTTGTGGAGTAAAAATTTTAAAATCTTTAAAGTGCTTTAAATTAGTTTATCTGCTCATTATAGGAGCTATTTGTATTAATTCTTACTATTTGTGATTCATTTAAGTTTTACATTAATTAAAACTTGTAAGAGTTATGGTATACCATTGAAAATTTGTTAGAAAGCTTTCTTGTGCATTTGAAATAAGAAGCTAGTCAAAAAGATTAGGGTTGTAATCATTTGGGATAACGATTGAGAGTGAAAAATTTCAATGATTTTTGGAGACTGAATGTAGGTGCTAAGTTTGGCATCGAACTACTATAAACCTTTGTGTTTGTGTGATTGATTCTTTTATGCTTGTACCATTGCCTTTTCACTTTATTGAACATTAAATTCTTATTTTGTAATTGTGTACATGCTTACTAAAATTTTTAAAAAAATCCAAATCACTTCCCTTTTGAGTTGCAATATCTGGATAATAGTATCATATGGCGTGAAGAGATGCAGTGCATTAAAAGTAAGAACCTGTGGCATTAATTTTTGCCCGCACCAATTTCTTTGGGTTTTTGTTATTTGTATCATATAAAGTGTAATTAGCTTCTATTTCTTTTGAAGTAAAATTTGGGTGGCTAAGCCTTCCTTCAATTAAAAAATATTTATTTTTTTTCCTCAAAACCAATTATTGAATTTGGAATTGAATTTGAATTTGAATTTTATTATACGTTGGAGTGAAGCGAACCATCTCAAAGCTTCCTCCCAAGACGTACAAGATGGATTGCATGTAATTAATAATTCCGTCATGCCTCTTTTATTTTATTTTCTGCATGATTACAAGGAAAAGCTAATATTTGACCATGGATAAAAAGAGTTTTTCAGTGACTTTAATTAGGACCGAAAGAATATGTAACAATTATTTCGCATGCATGATGACTCCATCTAAAATAAGCTGTAGTCATTGAAGCCCAGCGAACCAATGATACACACCCTATCAGACATTCCAGAGGATCAACAACATTTTTTTCCAAAAAAATTGGTGAATGATTGGGGAAGTCTATTAATCTAGTTAACAAAAAAAAATCACACGACGCTAATTAATCGTTGACCACCATCCCAGGTCAGCATAAAAATCATCTGGCTTCCTTCGCCTCAACACACTGGAAGTTTCCCCGTATAAATACTTGTGAAGGAGTTCCTTTCATGGACCATTTGCAGGTTTGTATCTCGAGATGGTAACATAAGATACGAATAGTCGAAGGCAAAGCGCTCTGAAGTGACATATAATTAACAAACCAAGCAACTTCGCCGTAACAAAGTGCCGTTTGCTTTTGCCGGAAAAAAAGTCACGACAAGGCCCATGAACGGCCAGCCAATGGAGGAAGGCCAGGAAATTTGGTGGGTGACGTTATTTTGAAATCCGATTTTTAACTATAAATATTATAGGGACATCACAGGCCAACCCAACTAATAGAACATAGTGAGTGACGAACGTTTCATCCCCAGTTTTCGTTTAGGTAGTGTTTGATAGAAAAAATATTATTCATGGATAAGTGTATGGGATAGAGTTTATCCCCTGGTTATCCCTAGGGATATCCCTTGACTATCCTATTTATCCTATCAAATGCAAAAAGGTAAATCCATGGGATAACTTTTTTTTACTTTTATTTGAAGGGATAACCGGCTATTCCGGCATTCTCTAGGAAATAAATTGAGGGGATATCTCATGGTTAATTATGGATTATCCCTTTGGTTAACTTTATTCTCAGCTATCCCTTATGGTTCTTATCCTCTATTTCAAATACTACCTATAAAAAATAAAAATAAAAATAAAAATAAAACCGCGCAATTTGCTTTGATGGTAATGTGGCATGTTGTTCAGCGCAGGGCAAACAAGAGCGATGGAGAGAGCCTTTATTTTAGAGGCATGATTTCCTCTCGCAACCAAGGAGATTCCTTCTGATTCTCAGGGGAAGGCATCTCTTATCTCCACCACCAGTTTGATGCATCCATCGCTATTAACATTGGCAAATGTCCTCCCCCCGAAATGGTTGGGAAAAGGCCTTGGAGTGGAAAAGTAATCGATCTTAATTAACGAATAAGCAGAAGAAGACTTTTGTATGGCCAAGCAACCAATTGCCGGGCTTATTTTTTCCAAGCATTCTCTGGTTTCATCCCGAGCTGAAATTAATTGCCGCTGACTTCCAGGTCTTGCCGTCTTAGTTCATCCTATATCGACTCGAGACCAACGGAGTCTCATATTTGAAGAGTCAGCTTAAAAGGTGGCTGCTTGTTAGAAATAAAAAATTGAAAGGAGGTGTGGAGGACGGGTAGGCGTGTAGCCTATGGCACAGACTACTGGCCTCTTCTTCCTTTACTGGTTTTCCTTCTTGTTGCATGGGAGAATGGTGATGAGCGATTCCGGGGACGGCCACAGTACTCGTAGCATCGGAGCCATAGTGGATCTTGGGACTCGTTCTGGACGTGAAGAGAGTGTGGCGATGAGGATGGCCATTGAAGATTTCCGCGACGACCCATCCCTCGGTGGCTACGCGCTGAAATTTCACGTGCGGGACTCCCAGAGGGATCCTATTCAAGCCGCTTCTGCAGGTAATTATTAACTCATCCCTCCGGTAAGTAGACCGGGCAAGATAAATGGTGCTCGGCCGCCCGCGGCCTTCTCTACTCGGCGGGCGTACAAGATGGATGACCACGGCCCAGCTGTTGGAAGGCCCATACATGGCCTTGCCCTAAATACTAAGGCTTGCTGCATCATTCTTCGATGCAGCAAGCATGCATTGATCATACGGATTGATCATCATGCATACCAATTCACATACGGTGCATGGTACGATCTATTGGGCAATTGCACGTGCATCGATATGCGTAAATAGCCAATTCGTATGATAATGTATGCTTGCTACATCGAAAAGTAGTGCAGTAAGATTTTTTCATGCATGAATATACGAACACGTGTTTATCCCACAAAGAGAGTTTTTTTTTATGCTTCCATTCTTAGGATGCTTGGATTTGCTTTTAAACAAACTAACATAATATAAAAGTCAGACATGTAACACAATAAATTGGAGTCCGTTGAAGTGTTTGGGTTGAGGGTGAGCCGAATCCACCCCGTTAATGCTTGAACTCTCTACACCAACTCATGGCGCCGCGTTGTCCTCAGAAGACTTGGTCCAGGCAAGGACTGAGATGGGATGGGCCAAGCGTGGACTCGTGTTAACCCTAAACTCGTAGGTCTATCCACGGTTGAAGCTGTCATAATGAATTCTGGTATGGATCAAAGTCTAGTAATTACGTACACAACTCACTTTTGTTGAGATCCATGCCCATTAATGACTTATCTTAATAATATTAGAATATATTAGCTGATTATATTTTTATATTATCAATTTTTATCTAACTATATCAACAAATGTTAACTTTGTCTTCCCTCTCCTTGTGCCGCTTCTCATGCTGGCACCCCTTAATCTCGGCCAATCATCCATTATTATTTCCTTCCATTATCTCTGCCATTTCATTTACGCACTCGCTTAGTATCTGGATGTTAAAAAAAAAAAAAAATAGGACGTACGTGGACCCTCGTGGACCCAATAAAATTTATAATTCTACGCATATTTAGATCCGTAGACCTCATGACCTGTAGCGTTTGATTCATAATTTAGATTCGGATGTCGTATATAGTCGAAAGATTCGGATGTCCTCATGGTCTAATATATATAGTCCTATATCAAAGTGAGTGCTTACTGGAACTAGCCTCGTAGCGTCAAGCGTACATCTTGTAATCAAAACGTATAGCTTCTCACAAAAGAGGGGCAAAATCTACAATCTATATTATAAAAGTTGAAGAAGGTAACTTACAGCTTTGCCCAAAAGAGGGGCAAAATCTATAATCTATATTATTAAGGTTGGAGAAGGCAACTCTCAACTTCAGCTCTTCATATCCTCATCTGGCACATGTTGCCTGGCATTAAATGAACGTAGGAATTTATTAAATATCTTTTCTTCCATTTCTTTTGAAGAAAGCAATGTGGTGTCGTACTAATTATCTGTGTACTTAGCCGTATTTTGAAAACCGGACATCAGTTTGGTCTATTTTTATTGTTAAATTAATTTTTTATGACTTAATAAAAATTTAAAAAAATTATTTAATCGATCGGATTTTAAAGAATTGGTTCGATTTTTAAATTTTTAATTTTAATAAGTAAAATAATTAAAAATTATATGAATGGTTAAGAAAAAAAATTTGTATACAAATGTTATAGGTTTGAATCACATAGTTAGCATATTTTTGTAGTTTAATAAATAAAATTAGGATAATTTTTTTAAAATTTTAAATTTTTTACTTGAAATAATATTATATTTTATTATTTTTATATTATTAAATTAAAATTAATTATGATATCATTCGATTCAATTAAATCGATTTGTTTGATTAAACCAATTTGTTTGATCGAACCGATGGCCCACGATCCAAATATCAAGCTGATTCGTTGTTTGATCCGATTTTAAAAACATTGGTGCTTAGTCATGGGTTTGACTTTGCATTTTTTCCCTTTAGCCCTTTTTTTTTAAGCTGATGATATTTTTGTTTAAGCTGATTCTTTTTTCTTTTCCCATGATGATTTTTTAATTATTTTTTAAAATTAAACTTTTTTTAGCCAATTAATTTTTTTAGTCAATTTAAATTTTTTAAGTTGATTAAAGTATTAATTATTTTTAACCGATTTTTTCATGAAAAATATTTTTTCAGTTGGAAACTATTTTTTATATCAACTATTTTTTTGATTAGTTCTTTGTTTTTCATGGGAAACATTTTCATTTTCCATTTAAAATGTATTTTAACATTAATTTTTTTCATTTGTTCTTTTTCTTTTTGAATCATGGGAACAATTTTTTCCCATAGGAAACGTTTTTAACAACAAAATTATTAATTTTATTAGCACATTCTTTTTTATTATTTTTTGGTATATCAAACTATTATTTTTTAACTAATCAAACAATTAATTTTTTATCTGATTTTTTTATTTTCTAATGATCACTCAAAACTATTTTTTTAAATCAATCTATTAATTTTTTTGTAAATTTTTCTCCTTTTTTCCATGGGAAATATTGTTTTTTGATTATAATTTTTTTCAGCCAACCATTTTTCTTTTATCCATGAAGAATACTTTTTAGCAAAAACTTTTTTATATCAAATATTAATTTTCTTTAACCAATTTTTTTCTTTTTTATAAAAAATATTTTTTAAGTTAAAAGCTATTTTTCTCACTTCAAACTATTAATTTTTTAGTTTGAAAATTTTAAATCAAATTATTAAATGTTTAGCCTATTCTTTTTCATTTTTTCCATGAAGATTTTTTTTCTAATCAAAAGCCTTTTTCTTATTTATTAACTAGTTCTTTTTTTTTTTTTTTTTTTTTTTTAGCCGATCAAATTTGTTAACTAGTTAAATTTTTTTAATCAATCAAACTATTAATTTTTAGCTAGTTCTTCTTTAAATTAAAATTTATTTTTATCAAACTATTGATTTTTTCAATCTATTCTTTTTTTCTTATAGGGAACAATTTTTTTTGAGCATAAGCTTTTTTATTAACATCACACTATTAATTTATTTTAGGTAGCTTTTTTCTCCTTTTTCTTGAAAACCTTTTTTATATATGTTTTTAGCCAAATTGTTAATTTTTTAATCGATTCTTTTCTTTTCTTCTTAAAGAATATTTTTTAGTCAAAAGCTATTTTTATATCAAATAATTAATAGATTTTGACATGAATTTTTTTTAGTGACATGAGAAAGCAAATACATCTTGATAGTCCTAAAAAATAAATTATTTATTTTATAAAAATTAATTTACTTCACTTTATAAATATTATTACACTAGTATTGATATAGGATTTAATTTTTTTAAGAAATCAGCTCTAATCCCTTCTATTAAGATTATGTTTAAATTCCTTTATAAATTTATCTAATTCTTATGCACTTGAACTTGTGGTAGTGTTTGGATGTCAAAAACTATTACAAGAATATGAATACAAGTTTCCCAGTAATAGCTTATTTTCCTTGTTATTTCAGTTTGGTTTGAAATTTGATATTTCATCTTATTTCAATGCAATTAATATAGTGTTATTCCAAATGGTGTTGGATGATATAAGAATAAGCCTATATTCCATTAGGAATATATGAAGATTTTTTTTTTTCATCATTGCCTTTGAAATATAGTAAGTGAGAATAGAACTATTCCATATGAAACATGAAATATGAATTTCAGGATATGAACGTTTGATTGAAATACTAATTCTGGGGTTCCATCACCATTTTTTCGCTTGTTTGAGGGAAATACATGAAATAAAAGTCTATTTCAGCCAGGAATAGGCATCCAAACATTGTGAATTAGAGCGCCATTTATATGTATTCGAGGCATTGCGTGAGTGGAGGACTAGCATAATTAATGAGCAGAAGTGGCGAACTAAATAGAACGCGTGTGAATGCAGCTATGGCGCTAATTAATGAGCAGAAGGTTGACGCCATCATAGGGCTTCGGAAATGGCAAGAAGCTGCATTTGTTGCGGAGCTTGGCCAAAGAGCTCGTGTACCTATCCTCTCATTCACCAGTGCAGGCCCACCGTCGGCGTCGGAGCGTTGGCCTTTCTTAGTTCGAGTCGGGCGCAACCAACGCCCACAATTGAGAGCCATCGCTGCCATCATCAAGTACTGGAAGTGGCGAAGGGTGACCATCATCTACGAAGACATTGACTACACTGCCACCAGCATCATTCCACACCTTGCCGATGCCTTCGAGATGTCGGCTCCGAGATCGATCACCGGTTGGCCATACCTCCATCCGCCACTTCCCTTTCAGAAAGGCTTGAGGTTCTTCGGGGTAGACAGTGCCGGGTCTTCATTGTCCACACTTCATGCCGTTAGCTGCTCGTTTGTTCTCGGAGGCAAACCAAGTGGGAATGATGGACGATGGTTACGTCTGGATAACAACCGACGAAATCACCAATCTTCTTGATTCAGTCAATTCATCCACGCTTGCCTCCATGCAAGGAGTAATAGGTGTCAAGAACTATTTTCATCCTGCAGGTATTCCGCTTAGCAGTTTTAATGTCAGATTTCAAAGAATGTTCCATTCAGAATATCCCCAAGAAGAGAGCACAGAGGCCCAATTTTCAGCCCTGCAAGCATATGATATGGTACGGGCTGTGACCATGGCAATAGGCAGAACTATCCCCACTGCTGGCAAATCCCACAATAATGGAACTGACAGTGAAGTGGCTATGTCGAATTCAGAGGATTTGATCCCTATTTTGGTGTCTGAGAATGGCCCATCAGTGTTGGATGGCATTTTGCAGAGTAATTTCGTGGGTTTAAGCGGCGAATTCCATTTCGTAGATGGTGAATTTGCTCCCCCAAAGGTTTTTCAGATCGTCAACGTGGTAGGCAAAAGCTACAGAGAAGTTGGTTTTTGGTCGAATGTATTCGGCTTCTCAAAGAAGATCATCAACAAGGAGGGCTACGGGAAGTCGATGAAGTTCTTGGGACAGGTCTTTTGGCCTGGGGGCTCATGGGCAGTCCCTCTGGGATGGGCTCCCCCTACCAGTAAGAACCCATTGAAGATCGCCGTGCCGGCCAAAGTCGTATTTCCTGATTTCGTACGTGTGGAATATGTGAATGACGGCGAGCCATCCTTTGAGGGGTTCTCTGTCGATGTTTTCAGAGCGGCAGTGGAGCATTTGCGTTACCCTCTACCTTACGAGTTTGTATCTTATAATGGCACCTATGACTCTTTGGTGGAGATCGATCAGATGAAGGTGAGCCACTATTTTTCATTTTAACAATAGTTTCAGCTTAATTATGGTTCATTCTTTTCTCTGGTCCTCATTTTATGTTGGTAAGCTAACATCGTCTGCTTCTGGAAAAGTCCTATGATGTACTAGTTGGTGATACATCGATTTCTTCAGGCCGGTATCAGTATGTGGAGTTCTCGCAACCATATACAGCATCTGGGCTCGTCATGGTGGTGCCAGCGAGAATTGAAGGCACGAACAAGGAGTGGATCTTCCTGAAGCCATTTACAGCAACCATGTGGGTTTTAATTGCAACCATTGGCATCTATAACGGGATAGTTGTATGGCTTATTGAGCGGAGAATCAACAATGAGTTCAGGGGCTCCTTCTGGAACCAGGTCGGCGCGATGTTCTGGTTATCCTTCGCCACACTCCTATCTCCTGGTAAGAAGCCACTCACTCTCCTCGGATTCACGGTGTTTAACTAAGAGGCCAATTTTTTTACGCAACCACCTTGATCAACAAGCATGGTTGTTGACATGATCATTTAGGGGAAGAAGACTCCACAGCAATCTTTCTCGCATGGCTATGATGGTGTGGTTATTTACAGCGGTGGTGTTAACGACGAACTATACAGCTAGTCTCAGCTCGATGCTAACTGCTCAGTGGCTTGATGCAAACCTTGTCACCGTGGAGTCGTTGAAGAGGAGCGATGCTATGGTTGGATGCAGTAATGGCTCAGTTGTCGGGAAATATCTGGTGGAAGTGTTAGGTTTCCACCGCAAGAACATAATGAAATTCTCCGCAGGGGACGATTATCCAGAAGCTCTTCTGAGGGGACACATTAAAGCAGCTTTTCTTCGGACCTCTCATGCCAATTTACTCCTCGCTAAATACTGCAAGAAGTTCATGAAGACTGGCCCGGTGTACCATGTTGGAGGATTAGGCTTTGTAAGTATCATTTATTTTCTTAACATATTAACCTCACCTAAATAAAAAGACTAATTGGGAGCAATATAAATCGCGATAGGGTGTTTCTCAGGTGCTTCCTAGAGGGTCTCCTCTTCTGACAGACATCTCCCAAGCGATTTTAGAGGTCTTTGAGAATGGAACCATTCAAAAGCTGGAAAATGCCATGCTTGCCTCCTACAATTGTTCTGACATCGTGCCGAATGCTACCGATGATAGGCTGAGCCCAGAAAGCTACTGGGGTCTGTTTGCTGCAACCGTTTTTGCATCAACGGTTGCTCTTATTCTATATGGAATGTTCCTGCACCAAGCTAATTGGGGTGGCAAGGAATTCTCTCCACAGTCACTAGCAAGCAAGAGTTCAGGCAGAAATGAGAGAGTCATCGAATTGGATGCTGGAGCACGCAGTCCCGGCATAGAGGATCAGCTCTACGTGCAAAACCATCGATCAATTAATCATGTTCATCTGGATGATTGAAGTAGGCCCACCTAATCTTAGCATTCTCTAATAATTGAACAAGTATGGTGGGTGAGTGCCACCTTGCTTTTATTTGGTTGGATCTTGTTCTGTCGTTTCTTTTTTCTTTCCTTATATATATATATAAAAGAAAGTTTTGCATGTATTTTGATATACTGGTCTAAATGTGTTCATGGTGCAAAATATAAACTACGGTCTTGTAGATTTATTATTATAAAATTAAAGAGGTAAGTAGATAGATAATTATAAAAAGAATTTATTCAAAAAAGTATGAATCCTTAGGATATACGTAGTCCAATAGTGTCAAAGAAAGATTAATCTGAAAGAGTATGCATCGATAGTAATGTCATCAATAAAATTATAATTAAGTATAAATTTTTGATTCTAAGACTTGATGATATGTTAGATATGCTTATTAATTTTATAATCTTTTCTAAAATTAATTTTCATAGTGGCTATCATCAAATTCATATTCAAATTGTAGATAAATAGAAAAATGCTATCAAAACTAAGAATGATTTATATAATTGGATCGCTTTGCCTTTTAGATTGATAAATTTTTTTAGTACTTTTACATGAGTGATGAATCTAATATTAAAATCTTTCATCGATAAATTTATCATAGTCTATTTTGATAATATCTTGATAAAGAGTAAAAGCATTAAGGAGCACTTAAGACAAGTATTGCAAAAGTTACAAAGAGAAAAATTATATACAATATGAAAAGCGCACATTTATGCGGCCTAAGATTATCTTTTAGGATTTATTATTTTCAACAGTAAGCATATATGCACATTTTCAAAAGATAAAAGCTATGGTAGAATGGCTAACACCCATAAGCATATATGAGGTCAAAAGTTTCGATGGATATGCTTTCTTTTATAATTGATTATTCAAAACTTTAATAGAATCATGATGTCTATTACTGAATGTATGAAGCAAGACCCTTTTAATGGACAAAAGGGGCTACCAGAACTCTTGAGATAGCCAAATAATAGATAACATAAGCTCCTACTCTTTATCCTTCCGACTTTAACAAGGAGTTTAAAATACTATGTGATGCATGTTATGTTAGTATAAATAGTGTACTTAGTCAAGGACACCCTGATGTCTTTTTTAGTGAAAAGCTCAATGATGCTAAGAAATGATACTCTATATATATTATGATGCTTTATGAAATAGTTCAAGCTCTTAAGTACTGGTGATACTATCTAATTCATAAAGAGTTCGTCTTATATTTTGACCATGAAACATTTAACCATATAAATTTCAAAAAGAAGCTTAGTTTGAAGATGCTATGTGGATAAATTATCTGCAAAAGTTTACATTTTATCTCAAACACAAGGAAAAAATTGAAAATAAAATAATAGATGCCTTTCAATGTTCATGCTACATCAATTGATATTAGAACCGAAGTTTTTTATATTATTTAGATGACTCTAAAGAAGAAGCAAAAAAATATAAGCAACCATAGGAAAAGGAGTGCAAGGAAGCAAATCGGTGTTAGATACAAGGATTCAATGCCAAATCAAAGCCTTCACTCAATAACTTTATGTAATTAACCCCACTTCTCCCTCCCCATTACCCTTCCTCCTCCAATGCGTCGAAGAGGTTAAGGAGAATGAGCATATGTTCAGCCTTTTTTGAAATCGCACCATAAAGGCCGAAAGGTATGTTGACCTTTGATAAGGATCCATAGCAATGGGAGTAGAGCTTCAAAATTGACCTACTCAAGTTCTAAGGGAGCTTGACTATGGAGTTCTTAGATTGGCTTTATATGATCATGGAGATCTTCAAGTTCAAGGAGCTTTTAGGAGTCAAGTTAGTACATCTGGTGATAACCTAGTTGTGAAGCATAATAGCTACATAGTGGCATCAGTTGAAGATCATGTTGGAGCAAAAAAGCAAACCAAAAATCATGGCTGGAAAAAGATTAAGAGAAAGTTATGTGATACCTTTCATAAGGAAAAGATGGCAGCATGACAAGAGAAAAGAGTACATCAGAGAGCATGGTAATTCTAGGTGGAGACCAGGAATACAGGAGCAAGGAGATAAGAGTGGTTAGGAGAAACTATCCTTCAGATAAGAGTGGTCAAGAGAAACTATCCTTCATGCTACGCATTCTAATGATACTGTTGCAGGAAGGAATGCTACTGCTGAAAAGGAAAGTGGAGTAAAACAAGGCATAAATGGAGCAATAAATCTTCTTCATCCGTTACTCTAGATGCTGAGAACAAATCCTTAATCTCCAAATTAGTCTCTATACCTGGCCTGGCAAATGGTCCCAGCAATGTGAATCAGCCATTCCATCTCAGATTAAAGTTTTATTGTATCTGATGTTAGTCAGATTGCTCCAAAGGGAGAAAATTCTATTCCTGAAACTAATAAGACAAAAAATAACTCATTGGTCTCCAATGAAGTGAAAACTAGTCCTACATCCAGCCAATCTACACCAAGTGTGAACCAATCTGTATCATGTGAGATAGCATCTATATTTAGGGTCTATGCCTCATCATCCGTCCTAGTGTTAGTGCCAACCCAGGTGAAGTTGGCACTATCAAACGTGTGCTTCAAAATCAGTGGATTATTGTTGAAACAATGAACAAAGCTGCATCTCGCGATATGTCTGGATCTGGACCTGAGTTGTCATTTTTAGGACAAAAGGGTTCTCCTAAAACAAGTCATTCTTTAGTGCAAGGCTGGGCGCAAATTACATTATTAGGATCTGAAACAAACCAATTTTTAAATAAATCATATGCGGCATCAAATAAGTCTTGAGGTACTCTACTAAATCAATGAATTAAATAATAAAATTTTAAGAATTTTTTCTCTTCTTTGGCTTAGAGTCATTTCTTGATATGGCCTGAAGAGGATCTATAAATGACACCTTCAAATATAAATTCTAAAGTGGGCATTTTGAGTTATTCAGATCTTTGTTTAAATTTTCATAATATTTTTTTCAAAAGTAAACAAATAAAAATTTTGATTTTTAGAATTTTAAATTTTCTGCTCCTAATAAAATCTCTTCTCAAAATCTTTCGTCCAAACACAATCTAAAGGAAGCTAATAGACCAAAACTAATTTTTAAAAAAGTTTTTTAAACTTGGATGAATAGAAACTAGATGTGATTGATGTGTTAATTGCATTCAAATTAATGATTTTAGGTCAAATGATGACTTTAGATAAATCACTTCTTAAAATGATGATTTAAAAGAGAAATAACCTCTTCAAGTATCGATTTTAAAGAAAAACAATTACTTCATATGACGGTTTTCCTATTTTATACTCATCAAAACCATTATTACTTCAAATGACCATTTCATAATGCACAACTTGTTTTTTCATGTGATTATTTTTCCCCGGTGGAAGATTAAATAAATAAATAAATGGCAATGTGGCATCACATTTGGTAGAAATCATATTATTTCCAGAAATAAGTCATAAACAATATTATTTCTTTAAAATGATTTTAAAAATCTATAAATATTTCTCTTTGTTTATCTTTTTCGCCAGGGAGACTAGCGCCAAACCCCGGTCTTGCTATTTAACTTATTCGTTCCCAACGGAACAGGCCGACCCTTGTCTATATTTATAAAAAAAATTCTTTTTGCACCATGAGCTGTTAGAGAGAAATTTTTTACACCGTGGACGGTGCAGAAAATTCTGCCCCGCACATGATGATTCGTCTGCACGAAGAATCTGCACCGAGGGCTTCACTGTTCAGACGCAATGGCGGTGCAGAAAGTGTTTTCCCATCTAAAAGCATAATGGCAGAGCCAGGAAAGTGCCCAGAATTGCAAGAGACTTAGGGACGGAGTCGGACTACGCAGGTATAATTCTTTTTAGTGGAAAATCAACATCCTACCATGCCTCATTGCATACTTAAAGCTTGAAGAACAATTACAAGGAATATTTTAGCTACAAGAAAGACATCGACACCCATGAATTGCAACCACATAAAGCCTTGATTTACCTATGTTTACTTTTTGCTGCAAGGATCGGTTGAATTTGCAATCGCCGGTAAAATGCCTGGTGGAAAAGAACACGAGTTTGAATGGCTGAGAGGACAGGCATCCATGCCAATGCGGCAATAGGAGCAAAGAGCAAAGAACCCATTCCGTAGTCATAGGCTTGAGCAATAACTTGGATAGGCTCCCATATGCCAAAGTCTTCTATCTTGGGCCTCAAAACTTGCACAATCTGGGAAGCAGATAGCGAAGTATTGATCAGCAAAGGGATGTAAGAGCTAGAAGAAATCACATGGCACGTAACCAAACTTACCAACAACAATCCCCAGCCAGTGGGTAGAAATGCAAGACAACACACAACTAGATCCATAATAGAGAGCTTGCATATACTTGAAAGAGTAATCATGCAAGCTATCACACCCAGGAATAGCAACAACTTTAAAAACCTGAACAGAAGATGATAATTTGTACTAAGACGCCGACGCCCCTCATTTACAGCCTGCAGCATCGTCGTATGTGCATTAAAAAAAGGGATTTGCAATATCATCATAAATAACGCTAGTAAATTAGCAATTTCTTCTAAGTTGATATAGTACTGGGAAAAGAAGTGCATGCACATACCTTAACTGAGACAAATACAGCAACAATAACAAGCCAAGAAAGCATATACACCAAGAAATTTTTATTATCTTGAGATATGTCAAGGTGATAAACGAGTCCATATTGATAAATGAAGAAGCGCAGGGACAGAAGTACTTCGAGAATCCTAGAACTCAGCCCTGAGTATCGTAGATGAGCATGTTCAGCATTCCACCATGATTCCCAACTTTTCTCAGGCTGTACTCCTATTCCCCCCTGATTCTTCATCCACTTGTTCCACTCTGTCCAATCCTCCACAATCTTGCGCCAGACAAATCCGGAAGGATTAAAAAGGAAGGGAGCGAAAAGCCAAGTTCCAGCCATAAACCATGTGGAGTACGTGACCACGAAATATGCCATCACACTCTCATAAGACTTCCTAAACATATTATAGACAGTCAAGAGGAAAAGCAGTTCAAATCCTTTGACAAAGTGGCTACGTGAGTACAGTTGATAATTTTCAGTAAAACTTGCATGAAAAACTACAAATCTGCGGCCTGTTGGTCTGTGCTTAGCGCCACCATGAAGGATTGTTCGGCCAAAATAGTGGGCCTTCGTTCCAAGGGAAAATGTGAAAAAGACAGAAGCCAGCTGCAATTGCATGAGAATAAAATCACTCAAGGCCAACCGAAATCCCTTCTCCAAACCAAGCTCCATCACCATTGGTAACCCTGTCAGAAGACCTAGCTGTAGGAAAGACTGGGATGCAAGAGCTGTTTCCAAAGATTCTATGTTATGCATCCGAGCCTTAGCAAGTAGTGCTTTCTCCAATCCACTAAGAACCAAGTATAGCTGCCCATAGAGAAAAATATAAACCCCTATGATCGATATCTGCAAAATGTCAAATAACATGAAACCAAACATTTAATTTATCATTTGCAGGGAGCAACTGGTGGTTCAGAAAAATAGCCAACAAAAATAATGGTGTCCATTACAACTCTCTAAGAAATGCGCAAGTTTTTAAGCAATTAATTGTTCCTACACTGAAATAAAACTACATATAACAAGAAACCCACATTTCAACGGAACAAAGAATAGACAGAAAGAAACGAAATCTTTACTCAATTAACACCCAAGCTAAGACACAACACAAATATAAAGAGTTCCAAACTTCCAATAGAGTGCTTTACATACCAGACTATTGAAGTAAAATCCAACTGTAGTGAAATAACAAGAAAGCATTCGAAAAAAGTCAAAGCGTCTTCCAAGGCGGTAAATGTCACGGCTCAGAGTCTGTTCACTGTTCCCATTTGCTACTTTAGCTTCAAACTTGGATATCTGGTTAAGACCAACATCACGTCCTTTGCCAACTTGCATGTACTCGTTATAAGTTATATATCCACGGCGTAGTGTGGAATTATATCCTGAGAAGAGACTCACAATATAACATGCAATAATAAATGCAATCAGAACATAAAATAAAACTACTACTCTTCTACCTGCAAATACATCCTCACTCAAATTGATGGTTTTAGATGCTTTGCTTATGCCACCTCTTGTTATGTGAAACACCCTGTCAAACACATCTGGATGACCATAATGAAATCGTACCCTGGATACAACAAAAGTTGACGTATGGTTAAAGTTCTTTGTCAAGACTAAAATTTACTTAAAGCATTATGCCATGCATTTAGAAACAATATATGAAATAGTTTGATATTAACAGTTAAATCAGAGCTATTTGAAACTGCAATCCCTGTAGATTTATAGCTGCAATGTCATACTGTTGATTTTGTGCAATATAAATAAGCAAGCATCTATCTATTGACATCACAAATATGAACGTGCAATGTACTACTTACCTCAGGGGATTTGCAAGAAAGCGCTGTCCAATGGTGACAAAGCTAGCCTCTTGATAGGACATAAACCCAGCAAGAGATGAAACACTGCAATTAGGAAAACCACAAGGTGAAGGCTTGTTATATTAAAATAATTGAATATTGATCCTTGGCTTTTTTTCATCTAAGGTACATAATCTATAAAGTATATGCCAGGAAGGAGAGCTAAACCTTCCCGTGAATATGTGTTCTCTGAGTCCAAGTATGGTCGGGCAGTGCTCTCCATGATTTCTAAGAAATTCTTGAAGAACATTTCTCATTTTATAGGCTTCTTCCAGATAGTTGTCCTGAAGAACCAAAAACGTTCAGATGAAAGAGATGAGTAGTAAAAGAGAATAAAAAGAAGTATATAAAGCACATACTTGGTTCATATCAATTGTCTGGAGAGCTTCGCCACGAGTAAATATAATTGCATGATTTTGGTTCTCAGGCTTCCCTTCCCCAATAATTGGTGGACCAGGAAGCTTTATACGGTATATCTCCTGTTGATGAACCAATTAAAAACATGCACCAGAGTTTAACATCAATATAAAGAATAATTCTAAGGTTTTCAAAATATCCATAAATACTATTTGGGAAATTGGACTGATATTGAAAACCACAATATAGATGATGCTACTCTTGTCTGGTACTTGCTTCCTGTATATGTCAATTTTGGATAAACGATTCAATTGCAACTCACACACTACCTCTCCTTTCTCTCAATTTATGGCGACACTACTTATGAAAAGTGGATTGAGACTTCGAGAAACCTAGAAAACCTTCCTTCTTCCACACTGATTTGGAAAACAAGGTCCTAGCCTCCCCATATAAGGAGTCTCTTGTATTCCACAAAACAAATAGCAAATCCACATATGTCCTACACTAGACAAAGGCAGGATGACAAGATGCCCTGCATAGGTGGTTTTGGCATCTTGCCTTTGTCCCGATCCCTATTTTCTCGTAGGAACGGAAGGGAAGGTCAGGAGATCCCACCTCACCAAGCTTTAAAACCAAGCCTCAAATGAGCATCCTCTCTCTTGATCTCCATCCTTTTCAGAATTAGGTATGGAGTCAAACATTACACCCTACTCACACTCCTATTAAGTTCTAGCATTGTTTTGCCAATTATTTTATTCTGTCACTCCTAGGAAACCTTTTATTGCTCCCACTACCCACCGTAGACTGCAAAACCCAGTCCTAGAAGACTTTGTTTTAAAACCTTAAACCAAGGTTAGAGTAAGTAAACAGGTCCTTAGAATAAGTGGCCGAGGTTCTTAGTGGGCCAGATCACTATCAAAAAGAAAATAATAATAATAATAATAATAATAATAATCAGTCAAATAAGGAAACAAGATCAAAAACTTATTCCCTTGTTTCCAAGTTGGAAGAAGTCCCAATCATAGCCGGAGACCGTCTCTAATTAGAAGAGGAGCTGGCAAGCTAGCAAAGGCCGAACTCCTCCATAAATATAGCACCATGGGTACCACCCGATGGCAATCATGGTGGTTAGTGGAAGGAAAAGAAGATGGTCATGGGATTTTTGGAAGCCTCCTATGAACACCGTCGGAAGAGATAAGGCCTTCCTTGTTTTCTTTTAATTGCTTGTGTGCTGTCATCTTTACAAGCTCCAACAGTTGTGGGAGGGCTGCCGGCAAGCAATTTCCACAATTAAAAGGCCACTGCCCATTTTTCGGTGCTACGTTTCCATCCCCAATGGATGGCTGCCGACCACACTAGAATAACCAAACTATTGAGATTTTATTTAAATAAACTAAGTGTTTGTGTATGAGTTTAGGGAATAGTCACGGACTCTTCCGTGATAATTCTTGCCTCAAAAGTCGAAGCAGCGTGATGCTTGTTTAAATAAACTAAGTAGGTGTTTGTGGATGTGTTTAGAAAATAGTCGCGAACTCTTCTGCAGCGATTCTCACCTCAGAAGCCAAAGCGGCGTGATGCTTTGATTCAAAAATTTTTGCCTGTTTCAAAAAATTTTGCATCATATGTGTTGCAAAGCCACGCGACTCTTCGAAAATCGACGCATTCCAGGCACGAGCACTGCGGCTTTCAACCTCTATAAATACACACACAAATCAAACCATATCAAAAATCTCAGTTCTTGTCTACAATCGAGTTTTCATTAGTGCTTTGGTGCAAACTCGATCTAGGCTTATCGTATCCTGCAGCGTATTTGCTATTCACACACAGAGCATTCGAGATGATGCAAATAATGCTTAAGAAAAGCATTCCATGCATGATTCAAGCCTATCATTATCTTCATTTCTTTCGGTCCTTATCCTTATTCTAATCATTATCTCTATCTCTTCTTCCTAATTCTTTTATTCAAATCCTCAACAATCTTAAGCATTATTTTAATGGAGACTGAGACTTCTGTCGCCACTATCAAATTGATGAACCAAGATCTTGTCAAACTCGATCGTTTCGATGGCACTAATTTCATCCGTTGGCAAGATAATTTAAAGTTTCTTCTCACTGCATTAAAGATCTTCTACATCCTCGATCCGGACTTGGTGCCCATACCGGAGTCAACTAACAACGACTTCGACGAAGCCAAGGTAGAGCGCAAGAAGCGAAGGAGGACGAATTCATATGCCACAGGCACATCTTCAACGCTCTATCCGATCGATTGTATGACCTATACACTAACACACAATCGACAAAAGAGATATGGAATGCATTGGAATACAAGGACAAGGCCAAGGAGGAAGGTACAAAGAAATTTTTTATCTCTAAAAATTTTGATTTTAAGATGTGTGATGAGAAGTCAATCCTTGCATAAGTACATAAATTGCAAATGATTGTCAACAAAATCAAAGCAGTGAAAATCGATATTCCCAAGTCTTTTCAAGTCGGTGCAATAATCGTAAAATTACCACCGTCTTGGGAGGGCTATAGGAAAAAACTTCTCCACAACACCGAGGATTTTTCTTTGAAGCAAATTCAGAAACACCTTCGAATCGAGGAGGAATCGAGGGTGAGGAAGAAGTTGGATAATGTCAACATTGAATCGGGGTTTTCAAAGGCCAATGCTGTAAGCAAGCCTAAGAAGGATAAAAACGATGGCAAAGCAAACTATCTTGGTTCCAAAAAGAATCAAAAGAAGTTCAAGAAAAGAAACCATAGGGGCATTTTGCTCGTGATTGCAGACACCACAGGGGCCAAATCAAGGAAGCAAATGCCACCAACGTTGACAATGATGAAATCATCGCCGCTATGAGCGAAGTCATGGCGGTCCATGGAAAGGTCCCCGGATGGTGGTACGATACCTATGCCACCGTCCATGTTTTCTATGACAAGTCTATGTTCAAAACTTATGTGTATGTCACCAATGGATAAGAGATACAAATGGGCAATGAAGGCCAGTCCAAGGTGTATGGCAAAAGAAAAAGTGGAACTCAAATTCACTTCTGGCAAGAAAATTACTTTGGCAAATGTGTTGCATGTGTCGGATATGAATAGGAACCTTGTTAGTGGGGATCTTTTGGGCAAACCAGGAATAAAATCTGTTTTTGAGTCGGGCAAACTTATCTTAACCTGTAATGGTGTATTTGTTGGCAAGGGCTATTCTAGTGATGGAATGATCAGATTATGTATCATTAACAATGCTTTTAATAAAGATGTTGCTTCCGCTTATATGTTTGACTCAATTACATTATGGCATGGTAGACTAGCACATATTGGAATTAGTACTATGAAAAGGCTTGTTAAATGAGGTTTAATTTCTTGCAAAATTGATGAGTTCAATAAATGTAAAATATGCATTAAATCAAAGATGACTAATAAACCATTTCATAGCGTTGAGAGAAATTCCAACTTATTAGAACTTGTGCATTCTAATATATGTGAATTTAATGGCATGTTAACTAGAGGTGGGAATAGGTATTTCATTACCTTTATTGATAATTGCTCTAAATTCACATATGTTTATTTATTAAAGCATAAAGATGATGCTTTCCATGCTTTTAGAATATATAAAGCGGAGGTAGAAAATCAGTTAGGTAGAAATATTAAAATCTTTAGAAGTGATAGAGGTGGAGAATATTTTTCTAATAATTTTAATGCATTTTGTGATGAAAATTGCATTATACACCAATGTTTTGCACCATGTATACCACAATAAAATGGTTTGGCAGAACGTAAGAATAGAACATTACAAGAGATAATTAATGCTATGTTAATGCATTCCGAATAGCCATTTAATTTATGGGGTAAAGCTTTACTTGCTGCTTGTCATATTTTAAATAGAATTCCTTTAAAGAAAACTCAGACATCTCCATATGAGATATTGAAAGGAAGAAAGCCCAATATTGGGTATTTCAAAGTGTGGGGGTGTCTTGCCTACTACAAGAATCTAGACCCAAAAGGACCAAATTGGGTCCCAGAGGGATGAGAAGTGCTTTTGTTGGTTATGCCACAAATAGCAAAACTTATAGACTCTTGGATCTAGAATCTAACGTGATAGCGGAATCTAGAGATCTGGAGTTTCTTGAGAATTTAAAGAGTAATAATTCTCAAGCTCCTACATATTTAAAAAGTAATAATTCTCATAAAGAGAGATCTTTAAAGGTTGTTGAAGAACAACCGGAGCTTCGAAAAAGTAAGAATCCGAAAGGCTAAGGATTTAGGACCCGATGAAATAGACTCTCAACTTATTTCCCTTTATGTGGTTGAAGTAGAGAGAATTTTATCCGTAAGGTACCCATTATTCTTCAAGTGGAAGATGATCCTAAAACCTTTAAGGAAGCTATGACTTCAAGAGATTCAGCTTTTTGGAAAGAAGCTATACAAGATGAAATGGATTCCATTATAGCTAACCACACTTGGAAAATTGTCGATCTACCAAATGGGTCTAAACTCATTGGTTGCAAGTGGGTGTTTAGAAGGAAGTACCATAGTGATAGTACTCTTAATACCTATAAGGCTAGATTAGTAGCTAAAGGGTTTCGACAAGAAAAAGGAATAGACTATTTTGACACATATACACCAGTAGAAAGAATAACAATCAGAGTGTTGTTTGCGTTGGCTTCATTGCATAATTTATATGTTCATCAAATGGATGTCAAAACAGCATTCCTGAATGGAGATCTCGATGAGGAGATCTACATAGAACCAGAAGGTTTTGTTTTATCGAAAAAATGAACATAAAGTATGCAAGCTTGTTAAATCATTATATGGATTAAAACAACCTCCAAAGAAATGGCACAAAAGTTTGACATAGTCGTACTTTCTAATGGATTTGTTCACAACATTTCTGATAAGTGTTTATACACAAAGGTGCAAAAGAACATAGTAATATTTGTATGCCTTTATGTTGATGATATGTTGATTATCAGCAATGAGATGAAAAGCATATTAGAAACGAAGAGGTTTCTAACCTCCTCATTCAAAATGAAAGATCTTGGAAAAGTGGACACTATTTTGGGCATCAAGGTGAAATAAAATAGTGAGGGTTTTGAACTTTGTCAATCACACTATGTTGAGAAAGTGTTAGACAAGTTCAAATACCTAAAATTCAAAGAAGTAAATACTTCATTTGATCCAAGTATAAAACTCGCAAAGAATGATGGAAAAGCTGTGGCTCAACTCGAATATGCAAGTGCAATTAGTTATCTAATGTATTTGATGCAATGCACTAGACCTGATTTAGCATTTGCGGTTAGTAAACTAAGTAGGTTTACTAGCAGTCCAAGTGTTGAGCATTGGAAGGAAATTGGGAGAGTTTTTGGATATCTTATGAAAACCAAAAATCTTGGTCTTCACTATTCAAAGTTTCCTGCTGTTTTGGAAGGATATACCGATGCAAGTTCGATATCGAGTGTGGAAGATAATAAATCTACCATAAGTTGGGTGTTTACACTAGCTAATGGAGCGATTTCTTGGAAAGCCAAGAAACAAACGTGTATCACGCATTCGATCATGGAGTCAGAGTTTATGGCTCTTGCATCAGCACGACAAGAGGCTGAGTGGTTAAGGGATCTTCTAGAAATTCCATTGGCTTGTGAAAATATACCAACAGCATCAATACATTGTGATAGCCAGGCTACTTTAGCTAGAGCATACAGCGAAGTGTACAATGGAAAGTCTAGACATATTAGTCTACGACATGAATATGTAAGGAAATTAATCAAGGATGGAATAATTTCACTCACATTTGTGAGATCCAGTTATAATTTAGCCGATCCTTTCACTAAACCTCTTTCAAGAGACTTAGTGAAAAAGACTTCAATTGGTATGGGTCTTAAACTCCATGATTAAAGATCAACCAACGATGGCAACCCAACCTAACACTAGGAAATGACTAGTTTTAGGTTTAATGGGTAAAAACAAATTGTTGATAAGTGGATGACTCGAAGGTCTAACTTGTGAGTACTAGCTGTTACGGTTGGAGGGTTGAGTCTTTGAACTCTTAATGAAGTTCAGTCATTATGGACATATATCTGTTAGTAACAGAGATACTGAAAGAATTTCACCTATGTGAATATTGAGATGGTGACGTCTCAAGTGAGAGTGGAGTTTCTCTCATAAATATTCATGAAATGAATGAGCACATGGCTATAAATGGTGCTAAACGTGTGGTGTAGACAAGAAACACTAAGGAGTGTGTGTGAAGTATCATCGGTTTTGACACAAATAATAACCGGTTCAAAGAGTTTATGCTACCTGGAATTTCGTTAAAGCTTTGTGGTATTTTCACTAAGGTTAGGTTCAAATCAAAAGATACCTAGCTGTATTAATGCTTCTTGTCCTTAATTTTAGATGTGGACTTAGTTTGTTTTAAACAGGTAGGGGATTATTAAGATTTTGTTTAAATAAACTAAGTAAGTGTTTGTGGATGTGTTTAGGGAATAGTCGTGGACTCTCCTACGGTGATTCTCGCCTCAGAAGCCGAAGTGGCGTGATGCTTGTTTAAATAAACTAAGTAGGTGTTTGTGGATGTGTTTAGGAAATAGTCGTGGACTCTCCCATGGCGATTCTCGCCTCAGAAGCCAAAGCGGCATGATGCTTCGATTTAAAATTTTTTGCCCGTTTCAAAAAATTTTGCCTCAGATGTGTTGCAAAGCGACTAGACTCTTCGAGAATCGACGCATTCCAAGCACTAGTGCTACGGCTCTTAACCTCTATAAATACGCACAAATCAAACCATATCAAAAATCTCAGTTCTTACTACAATCAAGTTTTCATTAGTGCTTTGGTATAAACTCGATTCATGCTTGTCGTATCCTACGACATATTTGCTATTCACCTACAGAGCATTCGAGAGGGTGCAAATAACGCTTAAGGAAAGTGTTCCGTGCGTGATTCAAGCCAGTCCTTATCTTCATCTCTCTCGGTCCTTATCCTTATTCTAATAATTATCTTTATCTTTTCTTCCTAATTTCCTTTATTCAAATCCTCAACACAAACCGCATAGGTCGAAGGAAAGTCTATGATTACCCTTAGAAATTTGGTTAAAGGGGTAAGGTTTCCGTCCAAACTTGGTCCCTATTTCACGATCGTCGTCCCTTGACTTGTTGCTGATTTCTAATAAAATATATTAGCCGGTGATATTGAGGAAGAGGCTGGAGGTCACCGACCAACCAAACCAGCCAAGGAGATTAAGGTCCAACCAGCCATCGGTGTTGTTGGAGGAAGAAACAGCCAAAGAAGTGTCGGATCAACAAGAGTATGAAATCCTCTGTTTTAATTTTTTAAATTCTAATGCCGCATATGTTCAAGGGAGCTTCTAAATACACCGCAAAAATTACTCTCCACACCTACACTTTAAAAAAAATACCCAATTTGCCCCATTGCGTAATGACTATAATGCCCCTGAAATTTCTCTCTACACCCCACCCTGAACAAACCCCACCCCCCTTACCGTTTCAGTCCTCATTCCCCTCACTCCCCTCAATCCATTCTAAACCCCTTGTTTGAAGGGATTTGAACCTCCATTTCAATAATGGACAAGCAACTAGCGATTTGGAAAGATTCTATGGATGCAAAGGTTCATTTTTTAACATGTTTCAAAATTTCTTTTTTTCGGATCGTGCTCTCTATTCGGCCCTAGTATGCCGAAAAGAGCCTCTCTGTTCGGCCTATCAGGGCCGAACAAAGCACCACTGTTCGACCCTGATGGACCGAACAGAAGCTATCTACCCAACAAGGACCTCTGTGAAGAAACACGCATGCAACGGAGAAGGCAAAGCAATATGCGGGTCCTACACATTATAGAACCAAACCCCATGATGGGATCGCTCTCCAGGTCTACAAGGTTTGCCCTACAGCAAAGGTATCTTGACTTCCATGAAATATGTGGTTCAAATTTGATCTTGCCAGCACCAACAATGAAGCGGTACAGTAATTGAAAGAGAGCTTCATGCCCTCCTCTCAGATAAATTAAGAATATATTTTCCTTCTCTATAGTGAGAGGTGGGCCGAGGGATATCAATGGAGAAGAGCTAAGAGGCCATTGCTGTTCGGTTGGGTTGAAAACAAAGCTCCACGCCAAAATGGAGAGAAGAAAACCCCGAGTTCAAAGATCCCGATGGCCACCAAAGTTAGCAGCCCCGAAGTATTGTACCATGCAGGTTACCAGCCCCGATTCTTCAACTTCTCATATAGGAAGGGGAAGAAGGGTCATTGATATGGTTCATGCCATACACGTTAAGGTTCTCCAATGATTTTCATCTGAATAAACGTGCACGCGCACATCTGGTACTTGAACTCAAGGATGGAAATGACTGAAAATTCTTAAATAAATGGAGCCGGATGCCGCTGCCGCTTGCCACCGAAGAGGAAGGAAAACTGGACCGAAGGAAGGGGAAGGGGAAGGGGAAGGAGAACGGGTGGGGAGGGAGAGGGCTGTGAAAAAAAATTTGGGATGGAGGGTGTGGAGAGGAATACGGGTGGGTTTGAGGGTAGTTTAGATATTTATAAATTTTAGAGGGTGTAGAGAGAAAATACATGGGTGTCGAGAGTGATTTGAATTTTTTTTAAAATTTGGGGATGTAGAGAGTAATTTTTTGGGTGTATTTAGAAGCTGCCCCATCCAACTATCAAAATGACCAACATGCCCCTCGACTTGATAAAATACCGCGTATATCCCTTCATTTGATAAAATGATGCGCATGTCCCCTAATTATTATGACATGGATGTCCCTCTAATTAAAAAATGACCAGAATGCCCCTTCCATAAATAAAAAGACGCGCGTGTCCCTCTTGATCAAGAAACCTCATAATGACATGTGTGTCCTGTTAGATGAAATGGGCCAAACCAAAGTTTGTTTTTTGAAAAAGAAACTATGCTCAACCAGTTTCATGGTAATATGGAAATTGGGCTCTGATTAGGTTAAACAAAATTAACCCTAACTAAAGAAAGGAAATGGGAATTAAATTAGGGTCAAGTTGTGCTAATTGACTAACCCTGTAACAACTCTAAATAGGTATGGACATGGCTAAGTTACCAAGATAATGAGTATCCTTACCATGGTCCTGGAGGGGGAAGGGAACCTTAGGGTCTAGTAAATTTAAATTCATAGACTGATAGAAGGGATTTAGTTTCATAAGAATAGATATGAATATGTGCTAATTAAACTTAAATTATATGTTAGGTCTGAAAGAGATTCTAAGTTAGAATCGCTGATTGCTTTGCTTCTATCAAGTAATACTTGATCACTTCTAGAATTTATCATATTTTAAATAATTAAATATTTATCACCTTTATGATACTTAGTTTATGAATATTACATGCCCTGCATATTTATTATGATTGCCATGATTTATACTTTGATATTGCTTATTTATTATTCGTTATGATTTGATGAAAGATGTTGAACTGAAGAGTTAATGCATAAAATTGATTAATAAATAAGGAAACTGAATTCAAGCTTCTAAACCTGACTATATTGGATAACTTCAGATCCCATCAATAGGAGTTAAACACTGGTCAATACCCATGCCAGTGGAGAATATACATTGGTTAGGACTCTACCAGTGGAGGTTAAACTATGGTGGTACCCATAACTTTCAAAAAAATATACTATTGGTACCCTACCTATGGAAGTAAAACATTGGCGGGATGATTCGAGCATAGTAGAATTAGATGACATGACATAATGAAAACTAAAATTGTAAAAGATACAAATTATTTATTTTATACTATTAAATTGCAACTCAACTCAACTATTAAATTGCATCTATATATTGATTTTATGTTATGTTTCTAGATGGCTAATCATTGTTACAAGGCTATAGAGCTTATAATTATTTTATTTTCCTTTTTCAGATTCTGCTCAGTTGCTACGTAGCGATCCACAAGGAGAGTGCTTAGATGTGGAAGGAGAATATTTTAATATTTATTTTTTTAAGTTCTAGAATTTAAAATAGTAGTTTTATAATTAAGTGCTTTTATGGCTTAAGTATCCTTTAAATTTTATGATTAAAACTTTATACTGCTGAGTTGTGATATTATGTGAGACACCTTGCATATTTATAAGGAACTCCTTACGAGTATGCAGCGGTTGTCATGGCTTTCAGCTTGAATATTGCATTCGGACATGACATAAGCCTTGCTACAACTACCACCACCACTACAAGATGACCCATGATGTAGCCCCATCGGCAACTCATACCCCTACCCAACAAGTCCAAAGCAATCCATGTGGCTTTGTTTGAATGATGTCTACTAAACGCATGCACTGAAGTGTGAAATTGTGGTTCAAACATCCAGGACTCTATTGACAATAGATTAGTACCATTCTATCTTTATTTATTTATTTATTCTCTCCCTCTTCCATTCTTTGATATTTCATATTGGGATCCAATTTTAATTCACACAAGCTCAAGATCAAGATTAATAGATTTAATTTGGGCTCTCAGTTCCTAAAGAAACTATGGTAGCAATCCCTGCCTAGATCCTCTTCAGAGAGAAAATCTGTGTTTAATCAAATGTTGACGTATCAGAAATTCTTGCAACCATGTTCTTGAACCGGTGGCTTGCTTAGTGGGCAACATACTTGTCATTTAACATTAACCTAGAAACCTGGCGAATTTAACTCAAAATTGAGAAACTGAATCAGACGACTTATTGTTCACTAAGCCTTTCTATTAGCTCCCTTCAATTCTCAATAATTATACATACTAAAGAAGAATCATCAAAAGAATAAATATTCTTACCAATAAACAAGAAAGCTTAAGATGCCCTAGCATGATTATTAATTTCTAATGAATGGAAGTGGTCCCTTTATCAATTTAATTTCATAATTCTAGCAATAATGCAATGACGAATATATATTGTAGTGATTTAATATCTCAACAATGCTACTGGATGCATGAACCAAACCTACAAAACTAATAACTATAGTAAGATGAGAATTTAATATAAAATTTTCCCTTAACCAACAAAGAGCATTACCTGGTCCAGATTATTGTCTGCTTTGACTAAAACTGAAGAATAAACCTTGTGAGGTGTATCATCTACTATTTGTTCTTTCTCTTCAATGTAAGCAACACGTAAAGATGGATACCTATGATATTAGCATTTGTAAATGAATAATAATATAAATTTGATATAGAAAATGCCAATTATTATGCAGATAATTAAAGTATACCTTATCATCAAATCAATAATATCTTGAGCATGCGGATCACCAGAAGACTTTTGTTCTCCGAACATTTGACAAGAGATAACATATGTGAACTTCATGTCTGCTAGTGCATCTAATTGGGCAGACGATGATTGCTGGCTGTTTTTCTTGTTGTCTTCTCTACGAATATCTGATTAAACATTTTGTATCATGTAGGGATGAAAAGATCCACTTCCAATGTAGATAAAAGATCACAAGTGACAAGTTTGAAGTATTGTAAATTTCAACCTATTTACAGTCATATAACCTAATAAATTACAAGAAGAAAATAAAAAAAGGGAAGGTGATAAAGGGAATTCCTTTTATATGCATAGATGCCTCATATATTTACAGTCAAACTCACCATTATCGTTGGCCCTGTCAAGAAATGCTTGTAGCTTTATTGCATTTCTATAGTGCATCATTCCTCGAACTAGTTTGCTCAAAGAAGCAAAGTAGCGTGTGTTAGAATGAGAATTTGGATAACATGAAACTATAACAATTGGGAACAACATGTTAACATCTTAGGTTCACAGAAATAACTCAGCATCTGTACCACCTGTTCGACTTAGTGTTTGCCCTCGGAAAGAAGCCCAATAACGAATTTCTTCATCGGCTACCTTAGGGCCTAAACGTTCCAAGAAGTTTTTCCACTCATCTGAAAATAGGACATGAAAATCATACTGCAAGAAAAGGCACCTTAAAGGAAACAATCATTTAGTTCAGTACTACTTGAAAATTACCTGGATATATCTTTTGCATATAAGATAAGATGGATGCCCCATCTTCACTTGAATGAAGCTCTTCCTCTGAAAAATTAACTTCTTCAATGAAGTATGGAGTCATCACACTAATTCCAATACCCCCCAAAACAAGATTAGTTAGAACAGGAAATGTAATCCAAGAAGCTTCTCTCTCTAGTAAGTAGAACTTAGAACACTGTACATATCCTTAACTTGAATATAAAACATCATCAAATGAGGGATTGGCCATTGTCCAACTTAATTGGATGCTTAAATGCATTTAGCTAAAAGTGAAATATAAATAGTTATTTCCCTCAAGTTTTTTGTGAAATTTAAACTCATCTCTTTCATTTTCTTTTATTAATCTACGATTCAACACTGCTGTAAACAGAACAGAAACAAATCAGAGATTTTTATTTCTTGAAACATAAAAGTTTGGAAAGGATATTTTACTTGTAATTTAATAAGTGCCGGTAACTTCCAGAACTATAACATCCCCTTTGAAATGCATGGTGCAGCTAGCAATTTTAGTTGCTTAAATATAACTACATCAAGCAATCACTGTAGTTAAACACAAATCCAATTACCTAAATGACAACATATTGCGAACTTTGGGAGCAATAGGCAAATCCATAAAAAGAGAGGTTGCAAAAAATGAGATACGCCGTCGAGCCTCTAGGTTAGTAGGAACATCCATAGCTGTTTCTTTGACAGTAAGCAGCAAAAATAGTCGTTTGACCTGCCATGACGTAGGCAGTAGATTAAGGAAATATTAAAAAAATTAAAAAAAATTCTAAATCAGTATTAACTTGTTCCTTCAATGGGCCACCATCAGGAAGCGGGAAATGTATGGAAGATTTCAAGGAATTTGATGCAAACAACTCTGGTTCATGATCTCGTAGTAGGCCATCATCATTCCACTCCAAGATTTGGGAGCAATTAATCATATCCAATATCCTGTATTATATGGGGTCTGCTTTATTATTATGAACCATTAAATTAGAGCAGAAAAGGGCATTGGTCTCTGTATCTCACCTGCAACCATCTATCATCATATCCTTGATCAAAATCTCAACAATATCTTGGAGTAATATGACTACGTTATCTCGGTGATCTTCATCATTCTCAAACTGGATGCAGATATGTGAAATAAAACAAGAGAAGCCACTGATGACTAGAGTAAAAGATGTAAATAAAAAACAAAAAAGTTTGAACAGCTACAATACTGTAACTACCAGTAATTTAACCAGTTGAACAACTTTATCATGTAGAGCCTGCAGCTCGTGCATCTTAACGTCCACAAGGAGGCTTGAATTTCTGATACTGCTTTCAATTTCTTTGAAGATGGCAGCAACAACCCTGGAAAAATACTTATATAATGTTATGCTGATTTTCAAGATATACAGAAATGCAAGTGACAGAGTTGATGCTTAGAAAGTAGAAGAAAAGGCAGAAATGGCTATAGACAAAATAACGCAGAAGAAAAGAAGATATCTACCTTTTCTCAAGTTCACCAACAACAAGAAACTTGAGAATACTCTTTACTGAGTCATAACACTCTTTAACAGCATAAAACATGTAATTATCTTTCTTTATTTTTCGGTGGAGTTGATCATATGTTCCAACAAAATCTCTAGTCATGTTCACTGCTGTTATAAACTGGCATTAAAAGGGCACATAAGTTGTGAAGTCAAATAATATCACTGAGCTCTGATAACTTTTCCAAGAACAGAGAACCACCTTTGATGCGAGGAGAAATAAGGGCCACTGCACAAGGCTAGAATTCAAGCCAGATGATAGAGGCATGATCATCAGATCCACCTCTCTGTTGGCATAGAAATAAAATTGTTAAACTTTCTGGTCACCGATGATATTGCTTTAGAAAGCAAAATTAACAACTACCTGTTGCTTATTAAATCCTCCGAACGGAAACTATGGATGATTTGATTCCAAACTAAAGCAAACCTCGCAAAATCTTTCCTTTCATTTTTTGAATCCTGAAGCAAGAAAAGGAAAAAAAAAAGATTTTATTGACGGTAGAAAGAGGTGATCAAGTTCTTTGCAAAAGGTGGCTGAGTGCACGAGGCTCCCACTATTGCAGGGTTTGAGGAGGGTCAAATGTGCACAGCCTTATTCCTACATATAGAGAGGGTTTGAGGTGATAGGTTTTATGCAGTGAAATAGTGGTTTTTCTAATATGAAGGGGATTTTTGTTACAATAGTTGAGAGGCTTTTGCTGGATCACTTGTTCTTAAAATGGAACAACTAGCCTCTATCTATAGAGAAGCTAAGGACATTCAAAAGACTTATATTTAATCTTATACATAGAGTCATGTTTAAAGGATAGCATAAATACATGAACCACTCATGAATACGAAGAGTTTTAGAGCTTCAAGAGGGTCAAATGTGCACAGCTTTATTCCTATACATAGAGAGGCTGTTTTTATGTTTTGAACATGAGACCTCCAAGTTATAATAAAGCAACTTTACCATTGCACCAGGGCTCACCCTTGTAATCAATTTCTTTACAATGAATAAAAAATAAATAGCAACACTCACCTTGAAAATGTTGTTTGCAAGAAGCTTCTGAAAGTCCTCTCATTTTCATTTGTGATGAGCGAGGCACAAGAAAAACATTAAATGCCAACGGCAAGCAATCAAATCGACTTCTAACCATTCCCATTGTACGAATCTGGATGTGAAGGGAATTGGATGTTCCCAAAATTAAACTTAGACAATCCTGATTATAAGTTAAGTGTATGCATCTAATTTAAGCATGCAAATTTGCAGAGAACATGGCATCACACCTCACCAAGATGATGAACAATACCATAAATTCCACCAAAGATGGTGCAAAAAATAGAATACCATATCTGTGTGTCCATGAAATACACCTGTACTAGACATGAAAAATTGCAGTCTTAAATGCAATACTTTTCAACAAATATGAGCATAGAGAAACAATGAAAATGCAGAATTCCAACGTCCAAAACAACCATTTTAAGCATGTACTAAAGCATCCTTACAAGAATAATTGGGGCCCATACAGCAAGAATTGCACCAGCATTGCTTTTAACTGAGGAAAAATAAGATACATGGTTAATGTGAACTGTATCAATATGACCGTGACTTTAGAAATATCAAACTCACCTTCTGGAAATAGCTCATGCCAATCATACTCGTTTACACTAACTTTCATTATTTGTTTTGTGGGTTCTACAAGTGGCTTTATCTGCATGTATCATAAGTCCAAAGAATCAATATATCTGGAAATTAAGTACATTAAAAGGACAATTCTTAGCTGCATAAAGACATTTCAAAATTAGATGTGTGCGCCTACCAAATTGAAAAATACAGAAAAAAATTAAGACTTTTAGCTTTTCCAATTGTCAATGAAGAAGAGGAAATACCCAAAGTATGTTGACATTAGACAGATATAAAGGACTAGACAGATATTTATTGGAAAAGAGAATGTCTACTAAATCATAATATGCTTCAAAATAGTATATTCAGTCAAAAGAACAGCCCACATTGGATTTCAACATCAATCTTTGTGCTTATAGCCATAGGCCGTGAACACTATGCATCTTAGTGGTGACTAGTACCGGTGCCTCTTAATGTACTTGATAAGTATTGGTTAATCTGATCATAAAATTGTTTTTCATTTTTTTGCAATTTGTTAGTTGAGGGTGGGAATGTGGGTAGGATATTGGACTTTAAGTATATCAAAATTGAGGGTCACCATGAACACAACATTCAAATCAATGCACATTAAGTTTTATAAGAACATGATTGTAGCATTCAGTACTAAAGGACTAGAAAGAATCTATTAGACTGTTGCAATCTTCGTCAAATCCTAGACCATGAAGATTATGATGCGAATCTGTAACCAACACCAAATAACAGTTTCTTGGGATGGAATAATTCAAATGATAAGGCAGAAAGAGATTAATCAAAGGGGGTGCAAATAGGGAACACATCAACTCAACTCAACTCAACTCATCTAAGCCTTTTCCTAACTACATGGGGTCCACTCTACTCTATTCATGACTAAGTCGACATTCAAATTACAAATAGTTATATCTTTTTTAATTATTTCTGTCCATTTTAATTTAAGTCTACCTTTACCTCTATCTTTACCGTGGATTATTGAAAGATCACTCTTTCTAACAAGAGCATCTAAAGGTCTTCGTTGTATATGTTCAAACCACCGTAATCGATTTTCTTTCATTTTATCTTCAATTGGGGCTACTCCTATCATTTCTCTTATATGTTTATTTCTAATTCTATCTTTTAAAGATTTACTACATATCCATCTTAACATACGCATTTCTGTTATACTTAATTTATTCACATGTTGTATCAGTATTGCCCAACGTTTTGTTCCATATAGCATAGCTAGCCTAATAGTAGTTTTATAGAATTTTTTTAATTTTAATAGGATACACCGATCATACAATACTTTCGAAGCACTCCTCCACTTAATCCATCCTGCTTTAACTCTATGATTCACATCTTCACCTATTTCACCTTCTTGCTAGATAATTGATCCCAAATACCTAAATTTTTCACTTCTTGGTATCTCTTAACTTGCAATCTTCATTGTTTCTTCATTTGTATTTATGCTCCCACTAAAATTATATTTCATGTATTCAGTTTTAGTTCTACTAATCTTAAAACCTTTAGATTCTAAAGCATCTCTCCAAATCTCTAGCTTAATATTTACTCCAGATTTAGTTTCATTAATCAACACTATATCATCTGCAAATAACATACACCATGATATATCATTTTGAATATATTTGGTTAATTCATCCATAACTAATACAAAAAGATACGGACTTAAGGCAAATCCTTAATGTAAACATACAGCAATTGAAAACTTACTAGTTTCTCCTATTGTTGTTTTAACAATAGTTATTGCTCTATCATACATATCTTTTATCAATTCTATGTACCTTTTGGTAACTCCTTTTTTCTCTAAAATCCACCATATTATTTCTTTAGGTACTCTATCATATGCTTTCTCTAAATCAATAAAGACCATATGAAACTCTTTTTTCTTTTTTCTATACCTCTCCATCAATCTTCTTAATAAATAAATAGCTTTCATGATCGATCTTCCAAGCATAAATCCAGATTATTTGATACCAAAGTTTTAGCTCTTATTCGATTTTCTATTACTCTCTCCCATAATTACATTGTATGACTCATCAGTTTAATTCCTTTATAATTTGCACAGTTTTGAATATCTTCTTTATTTTTGTATTTAGGTATTAATATGCTTTTTCTCCAATCATCCGGCATTCTTTTAGTTGCTACAATCCGATTAAATAAATTGGTTAACCATATGACTCCAATTTCTCCTAATCGTTTCCAAACCTCAATAGAGATCGCATCTGACCCTAATGCCTTTATATTTTTCATTTTTCTCAAAGCCTTTTTAACCTCAAGCATGCTAAATCTATGAAAAAATTATGTTTATTTGTTCTAGGTTATCACATCCTTCTATCCTTAAATTTACTAAATTATTTTTATTTAATAATTTTCTAAATAAGCCGACCCCAAATAGTTGGGAAAAGGCTTAGATGAGTTGAGTTGAGTAGAATTTTCCAAAATAACTTTTTCATCGTTCTTTTATCTCTTCTTCTTTTACTAAGACTCTTTCATCTTCATTCTTAATGCATATTATTCAAAATAATTTTTCTTTTGTTTTCTTAATACATTTATGAGGGAACACATCACCCCTCCTGAAATTTGAAATCTTTGTACAGCACGTATAAATTTTTCAAAATAGTTGGGAAAAGGCTTAGATGAGTTGAGTTGAGTAGAATTTTCCAAAATAACTTTTTCATCGTTCTTTTATCTCTTCTTCTTTTACTAAGACTCTTTCATCTTCATTCTTAATACATATTATTCAAAATAATTTTTCTTTTGTTTTCTTAATACATTTATGAGGGAACACATCACCCCTCCTGAAATTTGAAATCTCTGTACAGCACGTATAAAGCTGATTTCCTAGCCCCTCCAATCGTGACCCCTCATGTCCAAAAAACCATGCAGCATGATTATCTTGTAGTTAGAACTTGATCGCAAGCACCTTGTATCAGTATAACAATTCTGGTCTCTTATCATGTGAGGAAAATGGGCATATAGTCTGAAATTATATGTATATCAGAGTCTACTAAAAATGGTTTACCAAAAAAATCCTATAAAAAGTTAAAATTCCAATCATATACAGAAGTCTGTGTGCTTCCCAAATAAGGACCCTATCTGTTCTAGTCCAGCCAATGGGAACCAAAACTATCCCCTAATAATCCCTAAGTTTCTATGGAACTCAACACCAGCACACCATGATAGGCTGCTCTAGCTGGGATTAGATTGAATAAAGTCAAATGTATTTGTAGTGGAATTTCTTTTTAACCAAGGTATAATCTCAATTATATTAGATTTCCTCTCCCAAAGAACCAACTTCTCCCTTTCTTCACCCACAAATATGATCATCGAGATCATACATGCTTCTTCAATCTTTTTCATCTCAATCACTACAAAAGACCCGGGCACAAGCTTGTGTCATCTTAGCACCATTGCGTCTTTCAATTTTTCAACTATTAAAGTAAGATAGCTCAAGGAAAAATTAGACACAGTAATTCAAGTCTCGGCAGGACGGGAGCCGAGATAGTTCGTCACAGAAAGATTTCAAGACTGATCTCGATCATCCTATTCTGTCTCGACCATAACACATTATAGTATCAATTTTAAATAGATCTAATTTCTCATAAAGATATAACTTTTTAAGTTTAAATGTTTTTAAAAATCGAATAAAGTACTAAGCTTCACAAATAAATTTTTCTAAAGAAAAAACATTCTAAACAAATAACAAGACACCTGATCAGGTCAAGAATCGAGACGGAACAAGATGTAGGGCATCTCATGTTGTGAAAAACTGGAATACTTCTGTCCTATAAGTTTAAAACTTTGATTAGATGTACACTTATTTATAGTAAAATAGATATAGATTTTTTAAGGCATATAAGTGTATGTAGTTAAAAATTGTGTCCAAACATGGGTTTAGCTTTCATTGTTGATAAAAAGTAAAAGATATAAAAAATGATAATATGCATAATTTTTTATTGTTAACAAAAACAATTTTATTATCTATGTTCTTACACCACCACCCCAGACCACCCCCTTCCCCCAACCAAAAAAAAGAAAAATGGACCAATCCTGGAACCTTGTTGCTATAGGATACGAGCATTGCAATATATGTGTTAAAAAAAAAAAAAGATGGATCAATCCTGGAAACCTGTTGCTATAAGATACAAGTAGTTCAATATATGTGATTTATTAACCATTTCAAGTAAGCCATGAAGAGTTATTTTAGCTAGTCTGGACTTCTCATGTCCTCTGAACAATTTTGCAAGGATCAGAATAGGATGTTCATGGGAGATCAGCGCATAACTTAAATCTTTTAGTAGTTGTTTTTGCATGGCAGGTTTGAAGAAATCAACATTTCTTAGCCATCAATCACTATTGCAACAACTCAGTGATTATTCTCTGCATTTATGTCTTCCTTCACATATAATGCTTTTAGGTCATTACGTCTTTTTGAAGCAAGTATCACAAGTTTCTGGTCTTTTGCATTCCTAAATTCCTTGGGCGTTAAACCTCTATCTTTCACAGATTTCGTACACTAGGAAATGAATAAGAATTGCACATTTAAAGAAAAAGGCACATCTTAGATATTATCAGTAATTACCTCAAAATTGTAACTGAATAAAAATTTGCTTGCCAATAAAATTACCCAAAATATCGTATACCTGAGAAAAGAGAGTGTCAGTACATGCTATTAATGAAATGATTTTTAACATACCATTCAAAAGATTACTTTAGAAGAGATACTTGGCGTTCTTGCATCCCTCGTCCAATGTATAGTGGAGGCTGCATAAAAGAACTCTCATTGCCACCAATCAATAGATTAATAAATTCTAAAAATTTTATATCAAAACATACAACATAATTAAGGATTATGATAGATCAACGAAGATCGCGTATAATGGGCTCAAACACAAGTCAGAGTACAATTGTGTCTGAGAAAGGATGATATTTAATAAAAAAAGACCTTGAATGCAGAACAGTTAATATAATACAACTTAACATATTGGCTAAAAGTTATTAACCTGAAAACAAGCAGTATAATGAGGGAAAAATAAAAAACAACTAATCAGAAAACCAATAAATCTTTGCAGTTCCATTCCTCAGACAATTAGAGGAGCCTTATCTTGTGTTATTCAAGATCGTTCCATGCAGCATACTCTCAGGTTATCAACATTCTATAATACAACTCATTATTCCAATCTATTTATTACCCCTTCAACAAACTAGGCACAATTGCTTCCTTAATTGATCATAGATTCATATACCTTATTGAATCATTATGCCAATATTTTTCAGTTGTTAAGCAGCAAACAAAGAAATGACTTACAAAATTACTGCTTGATCAATTATTTGAGCTCCTCAATCAAGCCAATTATGATCCCTTCTATTTATGATTCAACTGCTGGGAGTTGAACAAGAAACCATAAAAAGAAGGTGGAAATAGCATGCAAGTATTTCAAGTACTGTTACCATTTCCAGAAGTTTTTGCTTTGCAGGAACTAGTTGTGAAAGCATGCAAATGGATGGCTGATAACTAGGACTGCAGAATGCTAGACCGCATATAAAGTGGTCCTAAGCACTTTCTTGTTTGATTCAAGGGAAAATGTTAGTTTCTCTCGCTTGTTTCTTTTTTTCTTTAATCAGTTTATTGTGGGTATGCAGCTTTGTTCCTTGGCCACTCTATAGTACATACCAATAACAATGATGCTTGTCTTTCAGGAGAGACTGAAGTTTTCCTTAAATAGTAAAGGATTTTGTAGGGGTCCACTTTTGCACCTTTACTAGGGAAAAGGTTTTCTTTAAAAAAAAAGGTTCAAAAAACAGAAGGAGGCCTTCCACACACAAGGGTGGCTTTGTATGTATCTAATCCTCACCAGACCTCATGGTGACAGGAACCTCATGCAATGGGCTGCCCTTCTTATGGAGAAAACTCTGATGATTTTAAAATCACTTTTATAAAGGTAGAACCATGAAGCAGTCTAATAGCCAAAACTAAATGATTCAGGTTATCTTATAAAAATATCAGCATGTGCTATATTCAGGGATAATTATGGGGGTACCGTGCATGATAAATTTATTTTTTATAGTCCTCCAGACTCATGATGAAAGAACCACTGAATCAATGGTGAGAAGCTCTAAAATATCCACGCGAGGATGGAAATATGATTTTAAGCCTTTCAAGTCATGTTCTGGTGGTACATGATTTTACTCACTCAAAATACGAAGTTTATCATAATTTGAGCTCCTATGGACGAATCTGGCTATTGTCTTTCAAATTGCAGATTAATTTGGTTTGATATTTCGTAGAGGATTGATGTCATAATATATGTTACAGGTGTTCCTTACTTCAGGACAGGGTCCACTTCTATTAGAGGACTTTAGTCTGACCATTCTCTTTTGGAGGCTGTTCAATTGGTAAGGGAATTTAATTTTATTTCAGGCTGACATAGGGTCAATGAAGCATAAGGCTGGTAAATATATATCGAGTACAATATGTTGGGCCCTTCTTGGGCCTTCATACAGTCCCAAGTAGAGGTAGTTAAACACCAAAACTGGAACACCTAAAAGAATATCCTTAATATTCTGATCTCTTTTATGAGATCAAAACATTTAAGTTTCAAGACAGCACTGTGCAATCTTGCATGCCATCTATAATCAATTGTCATTTTAGAGCTCTCACAGCTCACCTTCATATTATGTTGAAGCATCTCTTTTCTTCGAAAAAACTGCAAGTCATACCAAGATAATATTTACATTCATGAATATCTGTACATGTGATGTTGCAAATATCAGTGTGGCATAAGTGGTTCATGGATCTTATAAAATTGCAAACACAGTAGTCAAAAACTTTAGCAGTCCATTTGATGAAAAGTTTGCCTTATAACCAGCTTCTATTAATAATGACAAGTAAATAGGAGGTAATGGTAAATGCTAAAAAGATTGCTTCATTGCAATGAGTTTTAACTATGACTACAACACTAATTTAAATTTTATTCCATCAATTGTTCCAGTTTATATACGTTATGCGGAAACTAATTTGTGGTGGTATAATGTAGTACTTGAACTTTAAGACTAAGTATATATTCAGAAATGAGATAAAAAAAACTTACTTGAGCCCACCATGACAGAATATTACACACCCACCAATTTGAGGTTTCAATGTAGTTACTAACCGCAGGAACAAAAAATAATGCCATCCCGATTACATTGGTTGTCAAGTATATTGCAATGACAATCATGTATGGTGACAAACAAAAAATGTCCAGATAGCTGTCAGGTTGCTTGGTGTAGCAGAGAGAATCTCCATGAGAACTGGCATAAGAAACAGGAAGGGCAACGGCCCATGCTGCAGCAATAAAAAACTTGACCAGGAATCTTAGTTTTTGATAAAAGCTCATCGTGTTCCTTGCTTTCCATGTAAACGCGATGTCTAGAAACACTGCAATGAAGCAAATTCCATAAAGATAATTCTCATTATAAAACAATTCCAGCAAAGATTTCCCTTTAATTTTTTTTCTTAAAAAGCAAAACGATGTGTGACATCAGAAATACAATATGGAGTAAAAATGAAAAAAATCAATAAAGACGGGGGCATCAAAATAATCTATATGAACTGCGTTTTGTCATGTGAAAGGAAAAGATGGAATGGCTATGCCTACTCATTATCCTTCCAAATTAATGTTATTCCCAGGTTAAGTCCAAATGTTGTTTGACTGCAGTTCTGCCATACCTAGTTATTTGTATAGTGTTATGGCAATCATTTAGAAAATACAGCTAAAAGAATAAGCTTCAGCTAGCATTGCACATTCTATATTTACAATCAAAAGACACACTATTCGCAAATTCATACTGCTCAGAAATATATAATGATTAACATATAAAATTAAATATAGTTAATTGTCTAAAAACTGAAATATTGAAAATTAAATAAGAAAAATGTTTTGATCAGACCTTGTATGAGCCTCAGAAGTGCGTTAGTTATAAAAATGCTCAAAATATCCTCAAAGATCATTGGATCAAGCAATTGAAGAGGTGTTTCCAGGTCATGCCAGGCCATGATTATCATTGCCTGGGAAAAAAAAAGCCAAAGTTAAATATCAAAAATGGTCCACCTAAGGAATAAAAAGTGTGAATTCCGCACGTTGATGGCAGTTTGTTTAGACCTGGAGTGCAAGCACAAAAAATGTCCACATCCTATCAAAGCTTCTAAAAAGGTGCCAAAATGATCGAATTTCTACAAAATTCGTCTTCCCCAACCACTTCTGTTGACTTGTTGTATTTGCAGCAGCCTGAGTGTCATGCTACCATGTCAAAAAAAAAATACAAAAATAATTAGTGAAGAAAATTGGAAATGTCATGATTATAATGCTGTTATTATTAAACAAAAAAAAAGAAGATGAAATTTAGTGCTTATTTTTTAATCAAGACTGCTCATTATTTAAAAGAGTGTGTGATCAACAAAAGATAATATACTTAGGTGACATTTTAATTGTAATTATCATATGATCTGATAGGGATTGCAATGGATTTCAGGTGTACACAAGAAATGCAAATATGCTTCCATGCCTCCGAATGAATTAATACAAATTTGTCAAATGATTGGAAGCTAATTTGAAGCATTGGAGTCAAGTTAGAGTCAATTTTTATTTTTGTTATTCAATTGCATGCATGAGCTTACTTGGATTTACTCATTTGCATATATTGCTAATGATTGAAAAAAAAAACAAAACATTATTTAATGGCTTTTTGTAAAAGGGTCGCTCAACTGGTTCTTTGTAAATAAAACTACCAACTACACCCCCCCCCCCCCCCCCCCCTCCCCCGCCCTCTCCTTTTAAAAGATAAAGAGTTTTGTTTTAATAATAATGTACACACTGTATTTTTTTTGGTGCAGGTTCTGATATCCTTTTTCTCTTACTGCATGTTAGGCATGGGAGACACATGTGAGGCCCTAAGGAGTTATTCCCCATTATGCTGGGTGTGTGTGTGACAAGTGAATTCTTCCATCTCTATTTAATTTATTTTGTTGTGTTTTATGTTTCCTTCTATCCCTTGCTCACAAATTCATGCTTTAACTAAAAGAACAATGGTCTCACATATTTACTTATTAATAGAAGTCAATAGAGAAAAGGAAAAGTAAAACAAATTACCAATCCACTAGTCATATAGTGATTGCAGTGGTGAAAAAATTGTGACATATGAATACAAGTTGAAGAGTATAATCAAAGTACATAAAACCTAAGTTCATTGTACCATACCAGAACCAAACCAATGATCAATATGGGGCCATACTTGGCATACCAATAGTGTATCAAGATTATACTTGTATGGGGTTTGGTACCAATATTGCAAACTTTAATATAAATACTGTAGAATACAATAGTGTACATAAAATAATACCCAGTCATTCCCCTCTTACCTTCAAAACGGTTGCATGGTGCACCTGGAATCACTACTTATTAAGAAGCTTCATGTTAAAGTTGGAAATGTAGAGTGAAGTTGTGGGATAAGGAGAGCAACTCAAGTTAATGATGTCTAAGTGAATTTGGCAATCATTCATGATGCTTTTTAGCAAGAAAAATTGAATCTCTGGAAATATGGTATGCACTCCAGTTAGTCCCAATCATGTGCAGAGCATAGCTACCAAAACCGCAGGTCAGAGCCTTGAGAAGTTTGTTAAACCAAAGAAAAAGTGCGAGCAATGGCATATAATTTGCTTAATTATGTTAGCATGAAATTTAGAAACAAGAAACAGTCAGCTGTTCCAACAAAACCCATTCTTGGGCTAGGCTTGCTCATCAGAATACCAATTCAGACTGAGTCAACATCATCTCCATTCTTTCAGTTCCTGCTAATTCTTGCCGATGGCAGAGTAGAAATATGTCTAACCTTTTAGCCTTACAAGAGACTGGAAAATCACCAAGTAAAATAAGTTAACAGGTGATGGAGCACCAACTAATGGCGTCATCAATCCAATAAACATCACCATGAATCAGAGATGCAGTGAATAAAAGGAAAAAAGAGTAATGGTCAGCATTGGCACAGCACTGGTAAAGAAATATACAAGACTGACATAGTGAGTGCTGTAAGAGGCGACAACAAACTCATGGTGAACTGCTTCTTAAGTCATGATGTACCTGATAATTGTCCAATCAATACAAAAAAGCTCTAAGTTGAGAATCACTTAGCACATCTAGTCCTGGTGTCGGTAATGTAAGCATGGGAAATTACTGACCACCTAACCAATATTTGAAAGAAAATTCTGATTTATTACTCTAAAAAATAGCAAAAGAATATCAAGGTTTTCATGCCAAAAGGTAGTGCTGAACCTGAACCTTAATCGACTAAATATGACTTCTATTATCTCCAGTAAATAATGCTCCCACATAAGCATGAAAGGTGTGACTTTAGAAGATCAGTTGACGAACATGGAATGGGTGCACTTATTGCACAAAATCATCTATTCAAAAACTGAACTAAATCCAATTAATAATGAAAGGACAAAGGGCATATTGGAGACCAAATAATGTCAGTATTGCAAAAGAAAGAAGAAAGACAATGTCAAGTATGTGGCAACAACTTGAAAAGCCAAAATGATGGTCTTTCAAAAACTAATTGAATGCTTTGTCATATTCCTTTAAATGTTATGGTATAATGCAATTGGATCACTAAATCTGGCACATAGAAAACAAACAATACATCTAAACTAGGAGAGATAAAGAACAATTCTAATGAAGTTATCAGCTGCCAACAACAAGTTGTATGGAAAAATAAAGTTTAAGAAGAAAAACTATAAACAAAGGGAATGTGATTGCAAGAAACCTTGGATTCATTGCTTTTAGTAGAAGACAATGTACAAAAGAAGTCATTGTCAAGACGCATTGGCCAACCAATCTTGAAACAATCAGCAGACCTGCATGTGTCGTAGAATATTCAAATGATGACAGTCAAGTAATACAATTTCACACTATTATAGTTATATGAAAGCAAAAGTAATAGATAGACATGGCCAACCAGAAATATTCATTCAGGTCATCATAATTTCTCCATGTAGAATGGTCAGCAATCCCATTTCGGTTCTTTTGGGCTTCCTTTGTGGACAAATTCAAAATAAGAATATTTAGGGAAGGATTCATGAATATGCAACTCTAACAGGGTTCAGAAATGATACAGAACCTCATATATAACCCTGTATATTGGAGTAACTATGTTCTTAAGAAAAGATTCACATTCTCCTCCATATGTAGGCACAAACTTTTCCCCAGTGTTTAAGCTAACAGCATCAGATAACACTCCATATACCTCATATGCCATCTGATGCAAAAAATTAATCGCAACAAAGAAAATAATAGAGTGATGAGAACTATGAAACACAAAAGAAAAAAAATGGTTAATACAAGTACTCAATACTAGAATATATTAAAAACAAAAATGATAAGCTTTATTTTCAAGTGATTTTAATTTTGATATTTGGGTTAAAAACCATGTAATTTCGGCTGTATCAATTAATATACAAACACAAGAAACCAATACATGTGGCACAAACAATAGTAACAAACTAATCTCAATTTTTTGGAAAGAAGACATTCAGATGGAAGCATCGGCATCTCATGGTAGGTATAATGGCTATATAGTATGATACATAATTAGAAGTTGCATAACATTAACAAATGAGAAAGTATGAATAAAGTCCATTTAATAATACATAAGGTTCTCCATAACAGCGTGAGTAGCAATAATTTATGTTAAAACTGTACATTATCATGCCGCTGCAATGCCCCAAGCCCACCTACTGATTCAACTAATTTGTTAGTGGATCGAAACCATGTGGCTCTAAAAACTGAAGTGAAAATTAATTAGTAGCAGGTGAACTTGAGTTATAAGCACTTCAAACTTTTCTTTCTCATTCGATGTGAAACTATTTTTGAGGTATTACAATCTTTCCCCCTATAATGCAATATCCTTATTGCATGCCAGAAACTAGCTAGGATATACCTCCAAAGCCAGGTTATTGGTACTGCAAAGGTGGCTCCACGCTATGGCGAGACTCTACTACCGTTCCATTGGTAGGCCTTTGCTTTTGTCCACCAACTTTCATACATTCGAATAAGCTCTGATACTATTTGTAATGCTCCAAATCCACCTACTGGTCCAATTAACCTATTAGTGGGCCGGAACCATATGGCCCTAAAAACTTGAGTGAAAGTTAATTGGTAGCAAGTAAACTTGAGTTATAAGCACTTCCAACTTTTCTTTCCCATCCGATGTGAGACTATTTTTGGGGTATTACAGTGGCAAGCATGTGATTTTGATTTACCTCTTCGAATCTTCACTTGTTGTTACAAAAAACTTTTGATACAGAAGTTGAAACAACAATGCTACTACTTCTACACACACTCAGATCTCATCCAATGTCGAACAAGTGGCTACCAAAATTCCTCCTATGATTCCATGCTCACAGAAACAAGGGAATCACGATGTCCCTAAGGAGAGTGCTAAGAGAGAGGGAGAGTGCTTAGATGAAGAAGAGCTTTAGAAAAATACAATCGAGTACACTATCTTTGGTTTCACTAAGGAAAAAAGTTTTCCCGATAGTGGGTGGTTACGAAAGCCACCGATAACTAATCGCCCATGTGGGCAAATTTTGGGTTTGGATCCAATAACCTGACCCGTGTATCAACAATTTACATATAAACTCAAAGCATCACAGCATACTCAACATCAATCTATGACAAGATACAATGTATTGCTTCTTTCCATCTATGATATAGAATAATTATATAAAAAAATGATCAGAAGATCATCCATTAAAACAACATAAATTATCTTTTTGAGCGGTAGAAGCCTATATTAACATGCTATGTAGAGAAAGAACATAAATCCGGGATATCATAAGCATAGCACATGTTGTGAAGACCATGAATGTCAAGGTCTGCACAAATAAACTGTTGTATATTTTTGTTAGGACTAGGTCAACACACAAAGACCATGTTTTTTTTTAGTGCCCATACAAATGCCTGAAGCAGCGCAGCCTTGATATCTTTCTCTCTTTCCATTTTCTCTGCATGCACGATTGGCTCTCCTGCAATCGATCGAAACAGCCATGCCTTGTTTTATTTTCCTTACCATTCACGATGCCCTAGTTGCCATGTCTTCCACAATTAACCGTGATGGCTGATCCTACATTTCTGACAATAGTCAAAGGTTTCCGAATGGACAGGAGAGCATGAAGGAAGGCAAGACAAAACCGAAAACCTTCCATGATCTGTTTCCCCTCTATAAATTTGAGAGAAATCCCAATCCGTCACTGCTAATCACTGTCTTATTTTCCCCTATTTTTTATCATCATTTTCTTCTTGCGACCCTCAACCAAAAGTAGCATTGATCTCTAGCTATTCCTCCTTTGCGAGGAGTCTTCTCAGCCCCAAGCCATTGTCGCCTTGCTGCGGCTGTTCCATGGCACTGGAGAAGAGCAACAACGAACCAAGTACCGGCTCTCCCTCTCTTAGTTCCTTCATCATTGGCTACCATTAATCTAGACTGAAGACCTTTGGCTCCCATCTTCCTCCCTTGATTTAATTGGTTGGTAGCCGGGTTTGTGCAATCACAGGGCAACTTCACAATATTTGATCTCTACTAAAAATGTTTGAGTTTTGCTCATATTATTTTGGACCATACCTACATCCGTGTGGATCTAATTGGAAGACATAGGAGATTTATAGGCTGAGAGTAGTCTAGCATGCCATGTTTCATAGGTCCACCCAGACTCTTTATTTGCACCACTAAACAAGGTGGAAAACAAGAACATATGTGTGAGAGAATTCTAGTAGTGTAGAGGACTCTGCCCCATTAATGCCAAGGCCCTGAATTGAAAACATTAGACAACGGTAGCAAACCGTAGTGTTAGATTTTCCCTTGCAAATTTTAAATATTTAAATTTGGAGATTAATTGAGTTTGATAGGTGAGCAGCTATTGAAGTAAGAAGGCCAGCCTAGAGATTGGTTTTTACCTATTTGTTGACTAAGATAAGAATTCCCTTGCATATTTATGTATACATGAGTATGCTAATGTGATCATACAAATTTTGTTAATGCATGAATTATTAGGATTATGATAACTACACATGGATATTTATTGTGAAAATTAAATTGGTATGATCACATATATATTTTGTTAATACAGGTGATAGCAATATCATATTGTTGATATATGAAAATCTATTATGATAAAAATGTGCTGCATAATTGCCAATTATATGCACATAATTGAGATTTTACATGTTATGATAAAATGATATTGAAATTCATGTATATAAACTAAGAATTGATTAATGATATGGATGATGATAGTGTTAAAAAGGCAATGGACTATTTATGTGCATTATTATCACTGCAGGTTGTAGCGTGGTTAGTCATGGACGACACTGCGGGCTAAAGCGCAGATAAATGAGATTCATTTATTACTACCGTGGGGTTGCAACATGGTCGAATTTTGTTTGTTTGCCACGAGCTAATGCATGGCTTGACTAGTCTATTGCCAAGCTAGCAAGATTGATCTTGTGCATAATGAATTTAAATCAAAAACAATATTGACAGATTTGTCTTAAAAGATTTTGATATTTGTAAGATACTTGTTAATTGGATATGATGTATGTGTGTGTGTGATTATGTGTTGCATGTCTAAGTTTATGGCTCCTCTATATGATGATATGTGTTTCTTATTATTGTTAAATGAGGTAGACCTTGCTATATTTGAATATAGCCAAGTTCAGGATCCGGTTACCTTTTTTACCCTTAGATATATACGGATCTTGGAGCCACCCCATCTTTTTCCTGTTTTTATCTTTGAGATTCATGAAATATATGGATCTAAAGGTAGGGGATGTGATCAGATCTAGGCTTAGCTATGTTTGAATATAGCTAACACTTATATTTGTTACCTACACATGTAAATGTTGTATTCTAACGATGCTTTAAGAAAATATACATGTGCATACACGTGTGTATAGGGGATTCTTACTAAATAGTGGCTCATATCAATTATTTCCAAGTTTTACAGAGCCTATAGGTGCTTAAAGGCAGTATTAGATTGGACAGAGTTGAAGTCTTGTAATCATGACTTATTTAGAATTATGATATTAGACTTAAGTAATTTTTTGATCCTTGTTGGAAATGTATTTGGGGCTTGAAGACCATTTTAATCTTAATTGAAACTATTGTTCTAGTTAAATTAAGAATTGTTAGTATGATGGGAACTAACATAATCCCCAGGGTTAAACCTAAGAGCTAAGCGGCCATCTCATGCACTTGACCCAAATAAGGATTGGGGCGTGACAATCTTAAACCTAGGAGAAAAGCAAGGAATATCAAAGTAAACATTTTCCAATAGATAAGCATCTCATCTTGACAAGGAATTGTAATAAAAAATGATAAAATAAGATCTCATTAATTGGCCAGACCACATCATGTCAGATAGTATTCAGATTCCAGGTAGTCAACTTTCCATCAAGTCCTATGTTACACACTCTTATCTCTTTGGCAGCAGACCTCTTATCATCAGTCTTGATTAATGTTATGAGAGGAAACATGGAGAAACCACAGATCATGAAATCATATTTGCTATAAATTCAGTGGCTTCATAATGGATGCCTTTGAGTTGATAGCATACGCATAATGATCATAAATATTTAAAGTCATTCAGCAGTTCATTTAATTGAAATAAATTATGTTACATTATAGTTTTTACCCAGTGGGCCAGTCAATATAATATCACAATTAGACCTTAGTTAACTTCAAAATTTCAATTAGCTATGACAATATATTATTACTGTTGATCAGCAATATAATGTTAATAGTTGAGATGAAACAAGGTCAGATGCTAACTTGGATTTTACGGAGGAAAGCACTTGAAAGCAAGAGCTCAAATATCAGAAAAATGAATGAGCATATGTGATGCAAGTTTAGAGAAAAAGGAAATGATTATGATGCTCCAATCAAGTTTGATGGACACAAGATATCATAGAATGTTCAATTTCATTATTCAAGATCTCTTGTGCAAAAGAATGGAGAAATAGATAAAGATATATATAGTATAAATAAAGATGGGGTGATAAGTAGAGAGGTACTTCTATGGTGTTATATTGTCATGTGATTAATGTTTATCTTGGCAACTATATAAAGGTCAATAAAAGGATCCATAGTGTTGTATGGAGCCAGCTACAGCAACTAAAAGTATCCAAGAGAACACAACAAATATTACAAGAAATTGAGATAGATATGTTGTTGAACTAGAAAGGAGCTATTGAAACATGAGTATACCAGAGGAGTTATAAGAATTATAGAAAATAAGGACAGAGTGACAATGAGCCAGTTGACCTGGCATGGATATGAATAGCAGGATTTAATAAGGCTCTATAAAGAAGAGGTACTTTAATCTATGTAGAAGGAGAACATAAGGTAAGGACCTAAGGTAACATGTCGATGAAAACCATATGAAAGGATTTGGCAAACTTGCAGTAACATGAGCAGTAGATATAACAAAAATTATTAGAAAAGGAGGGCTTACAAAACCAACCCCAATAGGAAATGAGGATGGATGATTACAACTATGCAAATAATATATCGTTATTACTCATGCAGCCTGAGATATTTAAAATCTTTGCATCTTATGGAAAATATGACTCAAAATCAAGAAATGTAAAAAAAGATTCATATAGTCAATCCCAACTAGTTTGGGATTAAGGCTTCATTTTTGTTGTTGTTGTTGACTTGTTGTACTTGTGTAGCCTATGACAATTCTAGAAGTCTAGGCATAGATTGTGCCGGTGTTAAAATAATTGTAATTATCATCATTGCTACTTGTTGTGAGTTCTAGATCTCAAGAACTCCTATGTATATTTTAAATTCAATACCAAATACTGAATATGTGCAAAATCATATGACAGTATGACAATGTTGATATGTGGATTTTCTATGCTTTGACATTAGTGAGATTAAATAAATAAATTTGGCCTGTCAATGGTACTTGAGCTTGATTCATAACCCTCGTATTCTCTTAGTGATATATGATCATTGATGAAATGTAACTGAGGGTTGAGTCATGGTCTTTTTTTCTTCTTTTCATAGTAAAGCAGAATTTTAACTTAAAGCAAATGTGGAATGTTAGTGTATAATCCCTTTGTCCAGCTAACATATTTAAACATTGTTCAATCATGGCAACACATTCCTCCCACTTTAAGCCCACATGCATGTTTAAGTTTTTCCAATAGCAATCATTCATGTGACTGAACATATGGTCAAGAAAATAACAGAACAATCAAGAAAATTACACTGCAACAGGTCAAAAAAAAAAAAAAAGACTAATATTGACAAGTCATAAGCATAATCTCAAAGTTGAAGAAATGTTCTTCTTAGCTTTCACTTTGAAGAAATGTTCTTCTTAGCTTTCATTTCCTATCTTTATCATTAAATAAGCTTTCACGATGGGTTTGCCACTATTACATTGCCTTATATGAAAATCCAGAAGGAATTTTCACAGTGCCTAGATCCACCATGCTTCCTTGTTTGGTACTTTTTAGCTCCAAAAGGACCTCTTAGTTTGTGAAGGAATTAGACCCCTCAGATTGCAAGGGAGATTATTTCAGGGAAAAAAAAGGTTAAGCCAAGTATTGCCCTGTACAACAGGCCTTTAAGGGGTATTTGTCATTTAATGGCATGTTTTTCAATATGCCTAAACTTATAGGGGTCTATCAAATTCTTGGCTAAATTTATCTGATTAAGTTCAGTTATTTTTGCTATATTATCCCTGCTACCTTAGATTCTACCAAATCATGGTTTAATTTATATGATTAAGTTCAGTTATTTTTGCTATATTATCCCCTTACTTTAGATTTTGAAGCTTATAAATTTTTGAAGTTTATGAGAAATATGTTTCCTCTGGATGAATTATTCTTGAAGAGCAGAAGAAAAAGCAGCATATGCTGGTAATTGATGATAACATTAAAGGAAAAAAGGCAGAATTTGAAGCCCTTATGCTAACCTAGAGAAGGACAAAAAAAAAAAAAACTAGTTGTGAAACTTATCTCGATAGATAACCAATCAAATGGGAATTCACATTTTTTTAACATAAAGCAGGAAAAAAAATGATTATGCCTGACTTAAAAGAATTGTTTTACGCAACCAAGGAGATAGACTGCACATTACATGATGGAATATGTAACACAGACACTCTGGCATTAGCCGCAAATTTGAAGCCTCCCCCCAAATGAGAAGATAAAGAGCAATATACAATATTTTATACTGTTGCACTTCTTGCTTCACATATGGTAATCTGCAGGGTAGGAGGGTAACAAATGCAATAAGCTAGAGAAAGTAAAGTGACCGAAAGAAATAATAACTTCAGTGAGTTAAAACTAACAAATTTAGCTATACATTAATGATCCTCATATCTCAAACTAATAGACAAGTGCAAGGTATGGTGGTTCAAAATCTTACAGAATGTTGCTTTTTCGGCCCAAAAATTTGCACCAGTTTGAATAATTTTTAAATGTTTTCAGCATAAGTTCATTCACAGCTCTATCATCAAGCTGAAACACGAAGCATTTTCTAGTTATTCCCAAATTCCACAAGAAATAATATTTGAGCCTGGCAGATAAAAATCCAATAAGTGATACCTTCAACTTGGATGCAGGCTTTGGATTCAATCTAGCATGTATGTTAGCAAGCAATAAAATTAGATGCTCCCGCTGATTAGCAACATTTCCTTTCTAGAAAGAAATATTAACTTATGAGTGTAAGTATAGGATAGAGAATGAAAACTTAAGCAACAATTGTGTCCTCCATGCCCACCATAGCTGCTTGCATTTTAATTGTAATGTGAAGGAGATGTATAGATTAAAGAGATGGCTTTTCATTATCCACCTGAAATCCAAACAAGCACTGAAGCCATTCAAGTAGATCCCCATTGGCACTTGTTTCCTTGTCAGTACTTGGTAAGGGAAGACCTCGTACATTATAGACTGCAGAAACTGCAGCTTTGATCTGTGGATCATTATTTTACAAATAATTATATTAACCAAGAGATATTGTAAAGTGAAAACATCAGTGTCATATGGTTGTGGTTCAGATTGGAAGATTATGGATATATAGTACTTCTACATAACAAAGAGCAGTAAGTAAACAGGAAACCTCATGCAAAAATAATCCAACTTTCATTACAATAAATTTGCAATAGAAACAAAAGAAATGAAATATTGATTTAAAGAATTCGGGAAGTGAACTGTATTCAACCTCTGGAAGAAGCATAATTGCTTGCTGAGCACCTCTAGAATCAAGTGGAAGAATATTATACCGGCTATATGAACTTGACTTTTCCTTAATTTGTTCACCAGTAGCAGGGAACTGCAAAGATGATGAAACCTTCATTAGTATGAAGAGAAATTTTCAGCTGCTTATTGGGCTGTAATGCAGTTCCAAGAATGTTTATTGCAGTCCACTAAATGGTCAAGAAATTATAATGACCTCAGGACCAGGTCCAGCTTCCAGTGCCTTCAAACTTCAGATAGGACAGATACAATTTCAAGTTGATTCACTATTTTTTTTCTGTAAAAAAAACGATTAAAAAAAACTAAGAGGAAAAAAATGGAATCGAAAAGCTAGAATCCAAATGGAATATAACTCCTGTGAATTTGCTGGAGAATGAATATGATGCTACTCTCTAGATCATTATGTGATATACATGCAGTTCATACCTCTGCAAGAACAATTTCAGCTCTTGAGCATCACGTCTTCCCTCCTGTTTAGTGGCTTTTTCATCCTACAATGCAAGAAATATGAGAAATAAAAAACACAGTTCAAGATCATGAAAAACCCTCGGAAAAAAAAAAAAACAGATATGCAAATAAAGCATCGTTGTATTCCTAGGCATCTATGAAGGCTTGGGTATTTAACAAATATGAGGAAAGGCAAGCAAAAGGCAGAAAATTCCTTAACTGATACATTATATATTTTTAGCATTTCAATGGGATTGGATATTTCTATTTTATTTAGAATCTCTCATCTTGTGTCAAAACATCCTGCACCTGAAACATGTGGTGATGTGGTAGGCCATGGTCATGTGACTAATCTGCCAATACAAGAGTTACAATGCTGCAGAAGGACCAGCCCTCAACACATCAAACTAGAAGTGATGGCATTTTCAAACTGTATGCTCCTATAATATGGTCAACATAGAGGAATCCTGTTGTTATATCTATATATCTATCTGCAAGCTCATAATATTCCTCAATGACAAAGTTATATTCTCGACATGTCTGTCAGGCCCGTGACACATATATCCACCACATATTAAATTTAATTCCTTTAAGTTGAATGAAGAAAAAAATGGACATGAGAAAAGTGGAGTAGTGCAGGATTACAATGATGTAATTCTGTCAGTGATTTTAGCAAGTTGTTTCTGATTTCCCAATCTCTTGATAAGCTATTTTTCAGTAACAATGGTGAAACTCTCTCTCTCTCTCTCCCTCTCTGCGCACACACCTGCCCATGCGCTTATCATTATGCAAAGTAATTCCTCAATACTTTTACTAAATATGAAGCTGTAATATGGTTTTTTATATTTTAACAAAACTAGATTGGCTTCCATGCTTTATATACTAGCAAGCATGATACTTCATCTAGCACTATAGAGGTGCCTTTTTTCTTTGTTTAAGAATAATAGTAAGAACACCACCTAATAGGCTTTCTTAGGTAAAATACTAGGGAGTGCTAGCCACCTAATAGGCTTTCTTAGGTAAAATACTAGGGAGTGCTAGAAATGATAATTTCAACCCGCAATGTAGGGATCCGTCCTGCCCCACTCCAGGGGATTCCCCGCCTTGTGCAAGGATAAGAACGAGAATGGAGATGTCCCCTCTAGTGGGGATGGGAATAAGTATGTCCCTGCCCTATCCTCACTCCGTTGGCCCCATACTTATACTATAGCAATTTTATATATTTTCATATATATTAAGGTACTTCCATATATTAATATTTTTTCTCAACCCTAATTTTCTTCTTCCATCATCTTCAATTTTTTAACTATATTATTAGTTTTATGATTTTTACTATATATATCATTAGAGGTGGGATGAGGACAGGGATTATCACTCTCCATATAATAAGGATAGAGATGAAAAAATCTTTATTTACAGTGACGAAGTGGGGATGGAAATTACTTTCTTTAGCGAGGACAGGGATGGAGATTGGGTCTCCGTCCTGCCCTGCTTCGCCCGCTCCACCCCATTCCATCTATAAAGAGAACACCACCACCAACATGTTGGATCCAAAATCTCCTCCCATGTAGAGGGGTCTAACACTTGAGCTATAAGCTAGTTTACAACAATTCAAGTTCTTTAATTCTAAAGAGAAGTAAGATTACACACATTGAATGCATTTAGCATCATCCATAAAAACAGTATAACAAAATAAGAACCTTGTCAAGATGATGGAGAAGAGAAGTTTTTAACTGTCGAACACCCCGTCCATTTGAATGGGGATCCATGAAGTGTGCCCTTGCTAAAGCATGGAAACGACCTGCTCAAAAAAATTATGTTATGATAGATATAAGAAAAGGTACAATCTCACATTTTAAGGAAAATAAATGAAAAAAAAAACCATTTGGTTAGGTCATACCATTGTAAACTAGTTAATATTTTGATTATTTTCTATTTTATGACCAGTCATTTTTTAATAATGATTAGCTATCAATTTCTTATTATTTTATTGTTTCGTGCCTTCACTTTTAAAAGTATTAAAAAAAAATCTTGTGATCCACACTCCAATATGATCTGACCCCCTTCAATATGTATGACGCAATCTTCAAGATGTATGGTACAATCTTGATCCTAGCAAGATTGGATGATTTAATTTTTGTTTCATGCTTTTGCCACAATCATCATCGGTTCTTTCAGCACATGAGTTAGTTAATGTTATTCTGCTTCTCCTTCTCATTATATTCAAGTACTGTTAGACAACTCGACATCAGCTAACATGCCTAAGAATATGGACGAAGTGAAAATAAGAAACCAGAAACCAAAAAAAGATATTAATAGAAGGAAACACAGTCCGCAAAAGAGAACAGAAATAAATTGACGTTGAGAAAAAGAAGACAGAAAAGCTCGAAACAAAAATCGAAAATTAATTACCTCAATGGATACAGCACGAAAAGGACAACAGTTTAGAAGACCGGAAACAAAAACAGGTCGGAAAAAACCAACCAAGCACAAGACAAACTGAAAGAAATCGAGACACCAGAAAGAGAAGAAGAAATTGACAGTTCCAACATCAAACAGCAGATGAAAAAGGCTTAAACGCCAGAAAATTCAAAACAAGTACCAAGAAGCAGAGGTGAAACACTGAGCAATCAAAGAAACAGAAAGAGACCAAGATTGAAGCAAAAGAGGAGAAAACTCAAAAAAAAATTATAAAAAAAAAAAAAAAACAGACAGACAAATCAAAACAGCTATCAACAAAGAGGCAAAATCGTTACGCAACGAATGTAAGAAAGAAGAAAGAATCGAAGAGTATTCATGAAAACCCTGATTTCTCACAGAGATAGGCAACACGAGGAGACTCGCTCTGAATCTGGTTGGCGACGCGAAGGAAGGGCCGGATTTCGGTCGCTAGAGTGGGCGGTAGTTTCTCGCTGTCGAAGGGCTCAGGTACGTAGTTGCGGTCCCTCGGCGGCTCCGAGAGGGGTTGAGTCGAGGAGGGAAAGATCGGCCAGTGGGAGGGGTCTTCCGGCACGATCTCCGACATTCTCGAACGATCTGAGCTCGGGCATTAAGTGGCGAGGACTCGTGGGTGCTTCCGCCTCCGATCCCCATGCCTTCCTGGGACTATATCTCTCCCCGTCTTTCTTCTTTTCTGGAGGAAAGGGGGTCGCTTTTTGGGTGAATGGCGAGTTCTTTTGCTTTTGCTTTTCTTGCTCGTCGCCTTTTCTTTCTTTTATTGCTGGAAGGAAGAAGGGGGAGGACGAGAGAGAGGAGTGGTGAGGGTCATCTCTCAGAGGGGAGTGCGGAAGTCGGTGTGAGGTGAGGATGGAAAAAGGGGTGAGCGCGGGGGGACGGCTTTTTGAACAACATTGGTTTGGAGCTTTATGTTAATGGGTAAGGGGCGTTTTATTGGTGCCGTTAATGCGGATACGATCTGGCGCAATCGCTCTTGTCGGTGTCGGTAATTGGGTAGCCGGGCTCTTTATATCATGTGGCAATCATTATTAAGCAGATCGCGGTCTCCAATCCATCCAACGGTTTGTGACCACCGGATGACAGATCATAAGGATGGACGCACGGGCATAATGGCACGTACAAGAGAGTACATATTGTATACAGTGCAATGGTTTATTACACTGTAGTGGTTGAATTTTTGAGTCCTTTATGAAATCGATGTCAAATGACATCAATATTTACATAATAATTGATGCAGAAGATAAAATTTTGTGAAAGTGATGTTAAAGTAAAAAGCCTCATTTATCATGACAATAAAAAAAGTACTATTTAAAATAATATTTTAAAAAAATATTGGCTTCTTAACCGCGCTACTTGACATTGTGAACATGAAAAGCATCACTTTAATATTATTTTTATAAAAATTTTATTTTCTGCATCAATTACGTAAAATTGGTATCAAACATCGGTTTAAAAAAGAGCTTTAAATTTTCTTTTTTATAATTTTTTTCTTGCATGCCACTTCAGTTTTGCTCTTGGAATGAGGTGAAGCTCAGTACAATTCAGTAAAAAAATAGAATGAATGCTAAGTACAATATGAGATAATGATTTGAACTTGCACATCAAAACTATTATGATCTTTTTGCATGCGAGCTTGACCAGCTACAGTAGAGACTAGCAACTGAGTTTCTCGTAACTTCAAGGTTCCTCGTAGAATTCTTGCTACAGAAATGAATTATGGACACCAAATAGAATTTTAAAGAGATAAAACAATGTAGGTCATGTTAGCATGTTGCTTAAGGGTCTCTTTTTCATGATGTATTTATGGAATCTTTTGATGCAGCTATTTGATTTTGGCATTAGCAAAAGAAGTTTGGAGGCTAAACATTAATGTATTAGGGTTTAAGAGGAGAAACACAAATGATCTGCTTGTATTCATGTCGCTCCCTCGATTTCTAGCTAGCAAATCTTCCCATATGTTTTTTGTTTCAATATCCATCATGTATGGATAGAGGTTATAAATAATAGGTAAGATAAAGAATTGGATGAAGGGATAGGAAGGAAGAAATGAAGAAAATAGTGCCATTAGTAACCTCTTTTGTTATATTAAAGAGTATTATAAATATTGAGGATTTACAAGGTAGATCATTGCTAATATCTTCTTGAAAAATAACAATGATAGCATCATCTTTTCAAGTTCAAGTTCAACCTCATTTAAAAGGATTAGTAAAGATATATTATTTAAAAACCTTATTTCTGTATAAGTACGAAAGATTTTTGCAATACATAATATATGAAGGGCTAAATAAATGCCTATACAAGTTCTCACACAGTATCTTCAATTGAGTCTTAACATTTTTATTAGATTAAAAATTAAAAGCTAACCAAATCTAATCATTAATACCATGATCAACTAATAGTCAAATCCAAATAAACCTATGTTATAGTTTTTTCAAATCCATATATCTCATAGGCTTGGCTTGTCCTAATACCATTTGAAATAATTAAGGACTTCACCCCCAAAAGACTAATTGTAAGAAATATTATTTAGATTTTTTAATTCTATATAAATATCTAAAATCTTCCTAATACATAACTGATATAGAGATAAAAAGAGAGTTGCTACTTATATTAATTCATATCATATCTAACTTGGCCATGTTAAGGACCCAACTATTTACCACACCTCTAAAAGCTCAATCTAAGCTATCAATACATTAGTACAAAAAATTCAAGCTAGTGGCAATATCAAAACTTCATAAGCATGATCTCAATGAGCCTCTATTAGCTTAAATCATACATTATATGTCATAATAAAGAAAAATCATACATTAAGCATAGATATGGCTTATACAAATACAAAGATGTCCAATTAAATAAATGGGAAATCCAAACTCAGCTATTGACTTAGTTCTAATATTATTTATTGAAAGTTGATTTCCACCACTTGAGTTGGTTACTATTAGCAAATAAAAGTATGATAATTTCAGTAAACTTTGGATCTCTAATGAGAATTTAATATACTTATATACGCTAAAGCTATGTTTGGTTCCTCGATAACTAATTACTAGGGTGGCTAAAGTTAAGCATCACTAATCACTACTTAACTAGTTAACCATAAGCCTAGTTAAAGTACAGTATGGCATTTGCTAAGTGAATCACATCATTTTGCTGAAAGGGTAGAAACAATATATAGTTGCAAAAAAGATAGTCAAGGCCCATCTTTTGTTGCATGCGTTGGTCTCCCGACTGCTATTTCCTTGCTTGTTAGATTATTTTATCGATCAAAAGTTATCAAGATAACTTTTATTATGCATACATAATCATAAAAATGAGATGAATGCATGTCATCATATATGACTAGTGCTCTCAACGTGTCATTACCTTTCTGTTTCGAGTATACTGACTTCTCTTCTCAACAGTTCACCATGCCATTTTTTTCATAAAGATATTGTACCTAACATATTAGGTAAAATGTATGGGGATAAGTTAGCACATAGAAATGTACTCATCACATCCGGAAGTCAATTTCAAAGGCCATCAGTGGGATTCATGTAGTTACTTGACCAAAGAATGTGGGGTTGTTAAAAATTAAACCAAGCATGGAGTCTTAATTCAAATTCTTAGTTGATTAGAACTATTTGGCTTAGTTGTTAAAAAGTTTTTATTGGTGTTCGTATAAAACTTTATTTCCTACAATACTTTGTTTTTCTTAATTTATAAATATGAATGTCTGAATTATTTGTGATGCACCTAGAAAGCATGTGAGAATTATAGTATTCTATGGTTGCTTTATTTTGTATCATTGGTCATTCCAAATAAATTCCACAATGACCAAAATAAGAGCATGCCGACACAGAAACAAAGAGCATATATATAATTCACAAGCCCGTGTTTGATCATAGACAAATGCAAAACAAATGCCACATTCCATACGTGGAAGCGAGCTTGGTCATGAGACCCGGGGGCACTTCGCACCAAACAGCAAGTTCGTTGAAAAGGTTGGGTTCATGAACTTGCTTTAACCAAGGTGGAGTTGGGTTCAAGCTAATGACTTTTTGAAGTTAGGGTAAGCTAAAACAGCAATTTGCTAGAAACCCATGTTTGAGAGCAATGGAGGAAGAGAGGCGTTTTAGAAGTGGTGACCGAGGGTACGAGGTTTAAACCAATGTTTTAAAAACTGAATCAGACCAGCGGTCAACCGATTTAATGGAAATCGATCATCAGTTCGGTCCGATTTTATTATTAAAGTTAGCTTTTATATGACCTGATAAAAATAAAAAAACTCATTGAATCGGCCGGGTTTCAACCGGTTCAATCCAATTTTTAGATTTTTTTTAATTTTTTTATTTAAATTATATTTATATTTTATTATTTTATATTATTAAATTAAAATTTAATTATAATATTATTCTATTTAACCAAATCGATTCATCCGATCGAACCAATTGAACCATAACTTAAATATTAAATCAGTTTAATGTCCGATATAATTTTCAGAACATTGATTTAAACCAACTAGCTCTAGCTACTGCTCATTAACTATCTTATATGACTTCTAGTCAACCACCACCAAAAAGTTGTTTGAAGAGCCGACCCAAATAGAATCAAACTTTACTTCTATCGCCCTTCCCCCTCTCCAAATGGTTTTAACCTTGGTCAGATTGTTAAAGTACGTTGACCAGTTAAAGTTGACCACGTAAAAAGTGAGCTTGTTTGATCAATTAGTGGTAATAAGATGTTAACTAGATTTTAATCAGGAATCAAACACTACCAAAAGATAACCCCTCAAGTTGTATTTGGTAGTCAATAATCTATCCGATAATAGTTGACCATGTAAAAAGTGAGCTTGTTTGGCTGATTAATGGTAATCATATGTTAACCAAAAATCAAATAAAAGTTAACCCCTTAAGTTGCATTTGGTAGCCAGTAATCTATCCAGCAATTTAAATGGAGCCTATCATATAACTATATTTGGTACATATTTTGAATGGCAATCTATCTTGTAATGGTAATCTGAATTATCTTTCAGGAAGGGGTGGTTACCGCATATATGGTAATATGATATTTTTTTTTATAATAAAATTGCTTTTACTTTTCTTTTATCACTCATTACTCGCCTTCTCCTCTATCAACTTCGTTGAAATCTTCGTATCTCGAGTCACAGCATCCATTGAGTCGGATAGCGGATCTTCGCCGCCCAATGGTTCTATAGTCATCTTTGAATGTCGCAAAATTTTTTCTGATTGATGAAATCCGATATCCTTATCGGCCGCTTTAAATATTATATATAAATATATTTTTTTAAAAAAATTAAATATATAATAATATATAATTTTTTAATAAATTTAATTTAAAAGTATTTTAAAATTTTGATGTTATATGATTAATAATATTACTATAACATTATCTGTGTATACCAAACATAATAATTAATATATTGATAATTTATTAAATAATAATTTTTTAATAGATAATTCATATTATCGTTTAGAATTATCTGATGGTAGATCAAAGAATTACTTGAAGATGCATCAAATACAGCTCCAAAGGAAGGCAATCCTAGGGTATATAGCTTCCTTCCAGAGTCGTCGATTTGAATACAATAGTTGGACTGCCTTCCCACTTTTTCTTTTTAAAAGTAGCTCCAGTGCTCGAGACATTTCAAGTTTTGGCTTTGTTTGGTGCACTTTACTTGTGGCCGCGGGAAGCAATTCATTACATCATGTTTTTAAAGCTTAGGCGTGAAGTCAAGATGTTATGGGAAAAAGAAAAGGAAGAAGAAAATAGATTTTCTATTCCCCCTTTAGCATGCTTGGGCTGCGCTATTGGATCTTTTTGGCTCAACTCTCGCTAGAGCCAACTGTGAGTACCTTTTCTTTGCCTTGGTGTGCTTCCCCACTGCCGCTTTCTTAAGGACCAAGTCTATATTTTTCTCATGAACTCAACCATGCTTTGCTTGGTATCCAATTAATTCAATTTCATGGTGAATTTGATATTCTACTAAATTGGATTGCTTGGCTGCACGTGTTGTAAAAAGAAAACCCTCTAATAAAATGAGTTTCATCTAAATTACTTTTGATCCTCGATATATTATTCAAAGGAGCTGTGTGGTGAACCTCATGTGGACCTTTTAAAGATCAAGATACATACTTTATCAATGGAGATTAGCAAGAGTTAGTTGGCTCTATCTTTCTCCTGATATATTTGGAAAAAAAGAAGCCCTAATTTTTTAAAAAAATTTATTTTTGCTCTTTTTCTCTTGAGAAAAATCCTTCTGTGTTTTGATTCTTTGAAAATGTTCGGCAGATGTGTATTGAAAAATCTAATCAAATTTCCCCAACTTCCTCTTGTAACTCTCTCTCTCTCTCTCTCTAAGGCATACATACTACTCTTGCCAAGCACTAGTTACTATATTTTTTTTGACTGTAAGTACTAGTTATTACAATGTAATGATAATTATTGTTTTCTCTGTAAAAAAAATGGTGTAAAAGAGCTCCATTATATCCCTCCCTTGAAGTATGCACGGTTATGCATGTTAAGAACTGAGATTAGATTAGCATTCTGCTGGTAAGCAGCAAGTTTTCCTTTATGCATTATGACATGCCTCCTTGGACCTTGACAGTATTATTATTGGTAATATCGGGAATCAAAACAGAAAGGAGAAAATAAAAAACTAACGAAACTTAGGATGAAAGCATATGGGAAATTTTGTTCTTGAGATCCACTTGTGTAAATATTATCTCCATGCTGCAATTAAAATGAGTATTAATCCTTAGGATGAAAATATCAGCGGCCCATTTCAACAGATCAACAAAGAGTAAGCAGAACTTTCTTTAGATTTGGCAGAAGCACTCCTCTTGTTGACTGGGCTGATTTCTGGATGATAATGTTTCGTTTAAGTAGTTTCCTTTTTGCTACTCATGTAATCCATAAATTAATCCTCATTACCTCTCTAATAAGGCGGATGACATGGCTTCATTGTGCCACGGGAAACGATAGACCGACGCAGAATCTCTTTTATAAATCATCTAAAATTAGTTCAGGATGATATGGTCCTCTCTTTAATTGGTGGTGGGATTGCACAGCAATGTAAGTACTGCATCACATTATAGGCCCAGATAATCAAGTGAGGAGATAAAATTTCAAGACCCGTCTCGAATGAATGAGCGAATCAATCAATTAACCTTAGCCTACTAGTTCTCAGCAAAATTACAATGCTGTCAAAATGAGCTAATCCTTTGCGGAGTTGAATACAATTTTGAACGTCAAGTTGAGCCCCTAGTTTTTTAGGATATAGATATCAAAGTAGAAGTCAACTTAGCATGCCTATCTGGCAAGACATTTCTCTATCTCCAGACACTGCTTCCATGCGAGCAGAACATGTTCACGAGTGACATGCCCCAAAACAGTACTTCCAAGCAGGACTGTGGAGAGGAAAAGTCTTTATGCACAGGAGGGTTCACGAGTGACATGTCCCAAAACAGTACTTCCAAGCAGGACTAAATTCCCGAAAGAAAAAATCTTTGTGCACCAGCTTCCTATGCATAAAGCGCGCATTAAGCATGCGGATTGACTATACGCCCATACTACTGCGCATATCATGGCCCAATCCGGTGCGCTTTGTGCACCGAAGGCTGGTGCACAGACTTTTCCCTGTAGAGAACCAAGAATAGGAGACAAGGATGCCCAACGTTGCTTGGGCTCTCGTTTTGGTTGTAGTTAGATGCTGGACTTAGATGCAGCATGGAAAACTTGCTACTTTATTCTATTTGATCTGAACCTGGCCTGACTTTAATTAGATAGATATGCACTCAAAACGTGTGAAAACAACAAATCCATGCTAAGCCAGTAAAATTTAGACCAGGATGCATAGCATAATCCAAACTCAACTTGAACTGAAGCTTGCTTGCATGACCTCGGGAAGGTTCAATGCATGCTTGCTCGGTGGAGTTGATATCTTGCCGCAACTCTTCCTGCGTTGCCAGATCCCAATGCTCAAAGAAAGAATAAAGCCGAGCTAGGCCTATGTGAGCTGCAGGCCGAGTAATTTCGTAAGCCTGTTAATTCTTTGCACTCCAAAGGCCTGTAACTAATTAGCAGAAGCAGGAGGCATTCTCAAGCCAGGGAATTCGACTGCGTTCCACACAGTTTAATGGTTAAGATGGATTAGCTTGTTATAACTAAAAATCATATTGATTTACATGAAATTCAATCTTCCTCTGAATATGATCTGTGCCCATGAGGGAGAGGCCTAAGTCTTAAAAAACTCATACAAATCTCTTTTGAGGGGGCACGATTACCATTAAATTGTTTAATAATGCTTCATAGGCCTTTATCCAATAACTTTGGCCCCATAGAGTTTCAAACAAGCTCTTCTGAAAATTTTCTATCAGAGTCGAGAACTCCACATGCGTGCTCATAATTTTGCTCTGTTTGGAATCTATAACTTTTGATCGCGTGGGATTGGTGCAGTATGAATTGTCAATATAATTATATGGGATTAGAAAATACAAGGAGAGGGATGGATTTGCATTTTGCAATCCCATGTATATAGCTTCGGGATCCAGTGAATTAAGAGAAAAATGTTGGTTTCTTCAGGGCATTCAGACAGAGACCCTGCCTCAATGTCCCATTTAGGCCTGAGAACGGGAGCCAGCGAACCAAACTAATGAAATTTACATAATTTTGGACACTATTACTCCGTGGAACTTCCACTCTTTCTGCGTTCAAGAAATTGTTATTAATGTCATTGATTAAAACATGAAAATAATCCATTTCATCGTGAAAATCAGAACTTAACTTGAGATCGATGAATTAATTTGAGAAGTATAAATACAAGCTATATATGTTTCTAGAACTAGATCCCTTCCGTCTCCTGGCCAAAGCGCAAGATCGAGTTCATTGCCACAACGGACTATAGACTTGCTCCGTCGTGCCCTCCCCGTCCCCGTAGTAAAAGCCACCGTACTCTCTTGGCTCTCCATACCCAACCATCCCGACATCCATGCACCAACCCCCCATGCCATCACCCCCCTCCATGTCCACCAAATCAAACGGGTCCTCCACAAGGTATTCTGGCGATATCGGACCGTCATAGCCATCGAAATCCGATAGTATATCCTCCAATCCACCAATATCCTTGCGGTCGTCATGAGGACCGGTGGTGGATTCGCCATCACCGATCATCATCGGATCGGCATGGCTGCTGATCTCCGCTTCCAGAGATCGCATGACGCATCTTAGCCGGTCATCCTCGGCCTCGTCGGCACACGACTCCTCCATCAATTCCATGAGAAAAAGGGCGCCATCGAGCTTCGGCACCCCTAGCATTTCCAAGTCCTTGTCCTCCGAGTTGCGGTCCCAGCTCTCATTAGACATGGATGCCATCTTGTTAACTCAAAAAAAAAAAGAGGCTACGAAACCAAGGGGCAGAAAGCTATAAAGCACTGGAATAGAGGAAGAAACGAGAGTTACGTTGCAAGTTAGTTAGTCAAGGTTGGCTTATATAATGTAGCGCGGGATGGATCATTATGCACGCATGAGTTAGATTCCAGTTCTAACCCAACTGTCATGTGCACCAAAGAGTCCTCGAGCGTCACTTCATAGCAGGTAAACAAAGGGCCATGTGGAACGGTGGCTAGGCTTAGCACTGGATTTCCAGATAAGCAATAGAAGAACGGATAGGAACACATGTCACGGCATTGGAATGGCAGACAATGGCAAGAAACGAAGAGCGGACAGCATCGGCCGGCAGTGGATACGGCAATTATTTTAGTGAGTTGGGGGAGGGATGAGGTTGAGTGGCAAGTGGAGCTAACACGGTAGGAAGAAGGGGCAATACAAAAGCGACAAGGATCAGAGGGTCTGCGTTTAAAAATGGAGGATGGCGATTGATTGGAAGGGTCGTGGCGAGTTGAGGATTTTGTGTGGCTGGCCACGTTCTGACCACGGGACAGCAACGTCCAACGCTTTTTGGTGGAGCACCCGGTGATGCTCGTGATGGGTGGGTGGGTTTGGTTTAGATATTTCTCGCTCTCGTCTGATGGTGGTGGTGCTGGTGAGATGACCGTGAAATAATTTATTTTTTTAAATAATAATTTTATTTTTAAGAGATAGCTTCAGCTATTTTGAATTTTTTATGAAATAAGTTAAGAAGGTAATCATGTTTAATCATGAGTTAAACCTTCTGATTAATCTTTTTCTTTGTAGTTATAACTTTTTTTTTTTTTAAGGAATTGCTCCAACTATTTCTGAATATTCTTTCTTATTCTTTATTTCAAACACAGCCTTTAAGGTAGTGTTTGATACAAAAAAAAAATATTATCCCTGAATAAGTGTAAAATAGACTTTATCCAGAAAATAGTTAACGAAATAATCATCTTTTTTAAATAATAATATTGCCCTCAAGGGATAGCTATTCCTTGGTTCCCTATGGAATAAGTTCAGGGGATATCTCCTTTGGTTAATCTTCTTCAGACTTATCCTTTGTAGTTATCGCTTTTGAAAATAAGCCCTCTTATTTTCTATTTCTGTCTTTTCTCTATGGTGCGCCAGAAGAAAGAGAGAAAAATAAAAAAAGAGAAAAAACTTGAGTATTAAATCCTTGAATTTTGATCTAGTTTTGATGCTTTTGGGACCGACTATTCCATATGAAGCAAATTATTCATTTTTATGCTTGATGGGGTCAGTTGACTCCATGAAAAATGAAATTTTTTGATGGCCCCAAAGGCCCAGACTCTAGCGCCAGCGACGGCCCCCAGCGTCAGCCCACAGCATCGGCCCACAGCGTCGGCTACCAGCGACGGCCCCCAGCGTCGACTTCCAGCGACGGCCTCCAGCGACGGCCCTCAGCGTCGGCTTCCAGGGCCAGCCCCCAGCGCTGGCCAAAGGCCGACGGGCTCCGTCAGCTCCAGCGTCGGCTTTCAGCGCCAGCATCCAGCGCCGACCAAAGGACGACAGGCTCCAGCGCCGGCCCACAAGACCGGCACACCAAAGGCCAACACCAGCCGGCCCCGGCACATTGCTGGCCGACCATAGTGCCTTCAAGCTAGCCGGCCCCGGCACATTGCTAGCCGGCCCCTGCGTCTCCAAGATAGCCGGCCCCGTCACATTGCTGGCCGGCCATAGCGTCTCCAAGCTAGCCGGCCCGGCGTATTGCTAGCCGGCCCCGGCGTCTCCAAGCTAGCCGGCCCCGGTGTCTTCACGCCAAGCGGCCCTTACTTCTCCAGGCAAGTCGGCCCCGGCTTCTCCAAGCTAGCCGGCCCCGGCGTCTTCACGCCGGGCGGCCCTTACTTCTCCAGGCAAGTCGGCCCCGGCGTCTCCAGCCCCGCCGAGTCGGCCAAGGCCATCCCAGGCCGGCCCGACTCGGCCCCGGCGTCTCCCGTCCTGCCGAGTCGGCCAAGGCCATCCCAGGCCGGCCCGACTCGGCCCCGGCGTCTCCGGTCCCGCCGAGTCGGCCAAGGCTACCCCGGGCCGGCCCGACTCGGCCCCGGCACTCCAGCCCCACCGAGTCGGCCAAGGCCATCCAGGCCAGCCCGGCTCGGCCCATCGTCTCCAGGCCCGCCGATTCGACCCCGCCCCGGCACGGCCTTGCCGGCGAGATAGGCCCCAGCCATCTCAGGTCAACCCAGTTCGGCCCCAACAAGGCGGGACCCCCGGTTCCCGCCAGATAAGCCCCAGCAGTTCAAAAATCCGTTCCTCTGACACGCGCCACTCGACAGCACCCGACGCGCGCCGCCCGACAGCGCCGATGCACGCCGCAGCGCCAACATGCGCCGCTAATAGCGCCAGATCCGACAATCCAACGGCTCCGCCGGCTGATGGGACGCGGACCCATGTGATCGCGCCAGCGTCACCCCCTATAAAAGGGTAAACTACATCGGGAATCGGGTAAGGCATTATAACGCACATTTTACACACTTGATGCCCTAACTCTCGGAGGAGCTACCTGATCCCTCTGAGACTTCTCCCTCCTCAAGAGCTCTCTCGAGCTCCTTCTCTGCTGTGACCTCTATCACTAACTTGGGCGTCGGAGTGTCCCACTGGAGAACCCTCTCCGGTCTTGGGACTTCTTTGCAGGCAACCCGGTGAGGAAGAAGGGCCCCCGTTCCCGACGTCCAGGAGGGGTGATCGAGCATCATCAGATTGGCGCGCCAGGAAGGGGGGCGCTAAGAAAAAGTAGCGAACGTTCTTCCTGAGCTACATCTTTCGTCCCCTCTTTTCTTCCAGAAGCCATGGTGGTGACGCGATCTCGGGATGCCTTTGTCAGCTGTCCGGCTGGGCTCATCCCGTCATCTGGACAGCAGGAGGCCAATCCCCCTGCTACCAGCCTTCTGGTTGCCAGCCCGCCGCCGGACACCACTGTCCAGACGGCGGAGCAGCTGGCAACCCTCTCCCAGTAAGTTCAGAACCTCACTGCCATGGTCCACGGACTCCAGCAGCAGCAGTCCGTGGCCACCCAGCACCAGACTGCTCCCCCCGCCAGCCAGATGTCGATGAGGGAAGGCTCCCCCGGCGAGGGACCAGTCGGCGTCGAGCTTCCCCCAGGAAGCCTCGCTGCGAGCCTCCCAAGCGGCCACGGTCCCTCGGCCACGGCCCCAGCGAGCTTCCTCCCAAGCCACATCATCACGGGGAACCCAGGCGGAAGTCCCGACTCCCGTCCCCATCTTCTGCCTCCTCTTCTTCTTCTTCCTCCGAGCCATCCCGGAGGGCTCCGACGATCAACCTCCAAGCGGAGGAACGCCTGGAGGAGTACAACTGGCACCTCGACGAGCTCGCCAGGAAGATAAACCACCAGCCGGAGGAAGAGTTCGACACTCGTCCTCCTTACACCTGCCGCATCCTGGAGGAACCGGTTCCCTCCAGGTTTCGCTTTCCCCAGGTGGACCCATACGATGGTACAACCGACCCTCTCGACCACCTCGAGAGCTACAAGGCCATGATGCAAGTCTAGGGCGCCTCAGACGTCCTTCTCTGCAAGGCCTTCCCTGCGACCCTGCGGAAGGCCGCCCATGCGTGGCATTCCCGCCTATCCCCCCACAGCATAGACTCCTTCCGGGAGCTGGAGAGGGCATTCCTGGCCCACTTTGACGCCTGCCGTCGGATCCCAAGGGTGACGGACAGCCTCTTCTCCGTCCGCCAAAAGGAAGGAGAGCCCCTGCGGGACTTTGTGTCCCGGTTCAAAACCGCCGCCCTCGAGGTCTACCATCTCGATGACGCGGTGGCCACCCAGGCGCTGAAGCGGGGACTTTTTCCGTCCCGCTTCACCTTCTCCCTGGACAAGAAGCCCCCGAGCTCCTACTCCGACCTCCTCCTCTGGGCCTAGAAGTACATCCGGGCAGATGAAGCCAACCTCACCCGTCGGGAGTCTTTGAAGGGCTCCAGCCATAAATCCGCTCGCCCTGAGCCGAGCAGACCTCCTCGCCATCGCCGATCCGACCCCCCTCGCCGGTCCGACAACCGGCGCCGGAGCCCTGTCCCCGACGAGGGTAAGCTTACCCCTCTCCTTGCCCCTCGATCCCACATCCTGATGGAGATCGAGGGCGAGCCCTACCTTCAACGTCCTCCCCCGATGAAGAAGGGTGTGTCCCGCGATAGAAGCCGCTACTGTCGATTCCACCGGGACTACGGCCACGACACCGACAACTGCTATAGTTTGAAACGGGCTATCGAAGAGCTCATCCAACGGGGCTACCTCGGCAAGTACATCCAGAAGATGCCACAGCCGCTGCCGGCCATCATGGGGCCTCCACCAGCTCAAGCCGCCGTCGACAACACTCCCATGGAGCGGACCGTCGGGATGCTGTCCTGGGGGTCGGCCTCTGCATCCAAGCGGCCGAGGGGGAGGATGCTCCAAGTAATGTAATGCCCAGGGGGAAGACTGCTGTAATGGAAAATGTAAACAATGAAGGCATAGTCATCGCTATGACGATCGCCAAACACCCTGCAAAAAGGATTTTAGTTGATAGTGGCAGCTCAGCTGATATCCTTACTTACGACGTCTTTGTTCGAATGGGTTTATCTGTTGACTCCCTTCAGCCTGTGGCGGCCCCGCTAGTTGGATTCACCGGAGACTCTGTGAGGGTCGAGGGCGAAATATCCTTGCCCGTGACGGCTGGAACCTCGCCATGCCAAAGCACCGTGATCATGAAATTCCTGGTTGTGAGGGTCCCTTTGGCGTACAACACCATTCTTGGGCGTCCTGGCCTGAATCTTTTGGATGCGGTTATCTCCACCCGACGTCTATTGGTGCAGTTCCCCACCAGCGAGGGAGTTGGAGAAATGCGTGGGGAGATGAGCCCGGTCTTACCTTGCTACCATGCGGCATCGAGCCCTCTGGAGGCCGACCTGGCCCTGGAGGCGTCTGACCCTAGAGATTCCGCCAAAGGAGGGGAGCCCGCCGAGCACCTCCTGACTTTCCCTCTCAACGATGACCCAGCAAGAACCGTCCGTGTGGGCGGACTCCTTCCCTTGGAGGACCGGGAGCGCCTCTTAGCTTTCATGCGGGCTAACTCGGACGTATTCGCCTGGTCAGCGTCCGACATGCCCGGCATATCTCCGGAAGTCATCACCCACAAACTTAACATCGACCCGCACCACCGTTCAATCCGTCAAAAGAAGAGGAGCTTTGCCCCCGACCGACAAAGGGCGATTGATGAAGAAGTCCACAAGTTGATCAGCACCGGCCACATCCGGGAGGCGCATTACCCAAGCTGGCTGGCCAACGTAGTCATAGTGCGCAAGACAAACGGGAGCTGGAGGATATGCATAGACTTCACTGACCTCAACAAGGCGTGCCCAAAGGACAGCTTCCCCTTGCCAAGAATTGACCAGCTGGTCGATTCCACCTCTGGTCACGAGCTTCTCAGCTTCATGGACGCCTTCTCCGGATACAACCAGATAAGGATGGACCCCAGCGACGAGGAGCACACCTCCTTCGTGACAGAGAAAGGCATTTACTGTTACAAGGTGATGCCTTTCGGCCTCAAGAACGCGGGAGCAACCTATCAGCGGCTGATGAACAAGGTGTTCCAGGACCAACTCGGCCGGAACATGGAAGTCTATGTGGACGACATGCTGACAAAGAGCGCCCGCGCCGCCGACCACATCTCTGACCTGGCAGAAACTTTCAACAACCTCCGTCGCTTCCAAGTCAAGCTGAACCCTAAGAAGTGCGCTTTTGGGGTCACGACAGGTAAATTTTTGGGCTTTATGGTGACCCAGCGCGGAATCGAGGCGAACCCAGAGAAGATCAGCGCCATTCTTGACATGAGGCCGCCATCCAACAAGAAGGAAGTTCAACGGCTAACTGGAAGGGTAGCGGCACTGAGTCGTTTCCTCTCTAGATCGGCAGAGAGGTGCTTGCCTTTCTTCAAGGCCCTGCGGAGGGTGAACGGCTTCACATGGATAGACGACTGCCAGGAAGCTCTCGACGGCTTAAAGGCGTTCCTGTCCTCCCCACCGCTCCTCTCCAAGCCGGGAGACGGGGAGAGTCTCTTCCTTTACCTAGCCGCCTCCTCGAAAGCCGTCAGCTCAGTCCTGGTGCGCCTGGACGCCGACGGAACCCAGAGGCCAGTCTACTACGTGAGCAAGGTCCTGCATGACGCCAAGGTCAGGTATTCCAAAACAGAGAAAGTCATTTTTGCCTTGATAGTTTCCGCCCGGCGTCTTCACCCATATTTCCAAGCCCATTCCATCGTGGTGCTCACGGACCAACCTCTCCGAGCCATTCTAGCCCATCCGGATACTTCGGGTCGACTCGCCAAATGGGCCATCAAACTGGGGGAGTTCGACATCTCTTTCCAGGCACGATCGGCCTTGAAGTCCCAGGTCCTGGCCGACTTCCTGGTCGAGTGCACTTGGGCGGAGGAAGATCCCAACGGGGAGCAGCCCAAGCCCGAGCCGAGGGACGATGGAAAGACCTGGATCCTCCACGTGGACGGCGCATCGAATTCCCAAGGAAGTGGAGCCGGCCTCATTCTTATCGGGCCGGAAGGAGAAAGAGTCGAATGCGCCCTGAGATTCCTTTTTGAAGCCACCAACAACCAGGCGGAGTACGAAGCCCTCCTGGCCGGGTTAAGACTAGCCCAGGAGGTTGGAGCAAAGCACCTCAGAGCCTACACGGACTCGCAACTCGTCTCCGGGCAAATCAACGGAGAGTATAAGGCGCGCAACCCCATTATGGCGCAATATCTGAAAAAGGTTCAACTCTTGACCTCCTCGCTGCCCTACTTCAGCATCAGCTACATCCCCCGGAGCGAAAACGCAAAGGCGGACATCCTCTCTCGTCTGGCTACCTCCGTCGATGGCCTGACAAGGGACGCCTACATCGAATATCTAGAAAGGCCCAGTGTAGAGGGCGGGGAGGAGGTCCTCCCACTCACCCCAGAACCTACATGAATGGACGCCTATGTCCACTACCTCACCGACGGCACCCTCCCTGACGACCGCAACGAAGCCAGATTGCTCAAGTGGAGGGCCTCCAAGTTCATCCTCCTCGACGGGCGCCTATACAGAAGGTCATTTTCTACCCATTGCTTAAGTGCGTAGGCCCCGCCGACGCCGACTACATCCTCAGGGAAATCCACGAGGGCATTTGCGGAAATCATCTGGGGGGCAGATCCTTGGCCCAGAAGGCTCTCCGCCAGGGGTACTTCTGGCTCACTATGAAGGAGGACGTGGCCAAGCTAGTTCAAAGGTGCGATGGCTGCCAGCGCCACGCGCACATCCAGTGTCAGCCACCTATCCCGCTGAGCCCACTCTCGGCTCCGTGGCCCTTCGCCCAGTGGGGGATGGATATCCTTGGACCGTTCCCCCCAGCTTCAGGACAGCGGAGATTCTTGCTTGTCGCCATCGACTATTTCACCAAGTGGGTCGAGGTCGAAGCGTTGGCCAAAATCACGGAGAGCAAAGTTAAGACTTTCTTCTGGAAGTCGATCATATGCCGCTTTGGCTTGCCTCACACCCTCGTCACGGACAACGGTCGCCAGTTCAACAACGAGGCGTTCAAGACCTTCTGCGAGGAGCTGGGCATTCGTCACCGATTCACCTTCGTCGGCCACCCCCAGACCAACGGGGAGGCTGAGGTCATGAACTGCACCATCCTCAAAGGGCTTCGGACTCGCCTAGACGGCTCCAAAGGGCGTTGGGTAGAAGAGCTCCCCAGTGTGATATGGGCCTACCACACAATGCCCAGGACCCCGATGGGCGAAACTCCTTTCAGCCTCTCTTTCGGATCCGAGGCCGTCATCCCCATCGAGATCGGATTGCCCAGTCCATGGGTAGAGTCCTTCAGTGAGGGAGACAACCCCGCGCTGATTCGGGCCAACCTAGACTTCATCGACGAGGCGCACGACAGGGCGAGACTGCGCATGGCGACCTTTCGCCAGCGAGCGGCTAAGTACTATAACGCCCGGGTTCGTCCCAAGGTTTTTCGCCGCGGAGACTTGGTGCTTTGAAAGGCTGAGGTATCAAAGCCTACCGAGGGGGGAAAGCTATCCCCCAACTGGGAAGGCCCCTACCGTGTCGCCAAAGCGCTCCATCGGGGGGCATACAAACTGGAAGAGCTTGACGGGAAGCCCATTCCACGCACCTGGAATGCGGACAACCTTCGCCGATATTATCAATGATGTACCCCCAGGGCATAAGCAATAAAGAAAAAGGTCCTTTCTGGCGACATGGTTTGTCTTCCCTTGCGCAAGTCTCTCAAAAGGAGCTCACTGGCATCGCGGCCCACGGGACACCACTCGGCCCCGGCACGGTGGTGCTCCTGAGTTGGTTAAGACCCTAAAGGCTCCGTACCCGGCTGAGTCGCCACTTGGGCGGAACACAAACCCCCAAGCTGGTTCAAAAGGAGCTCACTGGCATCGCGGCCCACGGGACCCTACTCAGCTCCGGCACGACGGTGCCCCCGAGATGGTTAAGGCCCTAAAGGCTCTGTACCCGGCTGAGTCGCCACTTGGGCGGAACATAAACCCCCAAGCTGGTTCAAAAGGAGCTCACTGGCATCGCGGCCCATGGGACACCACTCGGCTCCGGCATGGCGGTGCCCCCGAGATGGTTAAGACCCTAAAGGCTCCGTACCCGGCTGAGTCGCCACTTGGGCGGAACACAAACCCCCAAGCTGGTTCAAAAGGAGCTCACTGGCATCGCGGCCCACGGGACACCACTCGGCTCCGGCACGGCGGTGCCCCCGAGATGGTTAAGACCCTAAAGGCTCCGTACCCGGCTGAGTTGCCACTTGGGCGGAACACAAACCCCCAAGCTGGTTCAAAAGGAGCTCACTAGCATCGCGGCCCACGGGACACCACTCGGCTCCGGCACAGCGGTGCCCCCGAGATGGTTAAGACCCTAAAGGCTCCGTACCTGGCTGAGTCACCACTTGGGCGGAACACAAACCCCCAGGCTGGTTCAAAAGGAGCTCACTGGCATCGCGGCCCACGGGACACCACTCGGCCCCGGCACGGCGGTGCCCCCGAGTTGGTTAAGACCCTAAAGGCTCTGTACCCGGCTGAGTCGCCCCTCGCAGAGGTTCCAAACCCCAAGCTGGTTCAAAAGGAGCTCACTGGCATCGCGGCCCACGGGACCCCACTCGGCTCCGGCACGACGGTGCCCCCGAGATGGTTAAGACCCTAAAGGCTCCGTACCCGACTGAGTCGCCACTTGGGCGGAACACAAACCCCTAGGCTGGTTCAAAAGGAGCTCACTGGCATCGTGGCCCATGGGACACCACTCGACCCCGGCACGGCGGTGCCCCCGAGTTGGTTAAGACCCTAAAGGCTCCGTACCCGGCTGAGTCACCCCTCGCAGAGGTTCCACACCCCCAGGCCGGTTCAAAAGGAACCTGACGACACCCCGCTCTTAGGTCACCCTCCGGGGTTCACTCCCGGCCCCCGCGCTTTGGGAGAGAATCACTAGCCACCCTCAACTAACCAAAGAAGGCGCGCAAACGTCCATCCAAGACGTCCATCCAAGGCAGCCAAGGTAAAAGTGCTACACTCCTTTCGCTTGGCTGGTGCGGGGCACGCAAGCTCAAGGAGTGTGGGGGGCATTTGATGGGGTCAGTTGACCCCACGAAAAATAAAATTTTTTGACGGCCCCAAAGGCCCAGACTCTAGCGCCAGTGACGGCCCACAGCGTCGGCCCCCAGCGTCGGCCCTCAGCGTCAGCCCACAGCGTCGGCTACCAGCGACGGCCCCCAGCGTCGGCTTTCAGTGACGGCCTCCAGCGATGGCCCCCAGCGTCGGCTTCCAGGGCCAGCCCCCAGCGCTGGCCAAAGGCCGACGGGCTCCGTCAGCTCCAGCGTCGGCTTTCAGCGCCAGCATCCAGCACCGGCCAAAGGACGACAAGCTCCGCGCCGGCCCACAAGACCGGCACACCAAAGGTCAATACCAGCCGGCCCCGGCACATTGCTGGCCAGCCATAGCGCCTCCAAGCTAGCCGGCCCCGGCGTCTCCAAGATTGCTGGCCCCGGCACATTGCTGGCCGGCCATGGCGTCTCCAAGCTAGCCGGCCCCGGCGTATTGCTAGCCGGCCCCGGCACATTGCTGGTCGGCCATAGCATCTCCAAGCTAGCCGGCCCCGGCACATTGCTAGCCGGCCCTGGCGTCTCCAAGCTAGCCAGTCCGGTGTATTGCTAGCCGGCCCCGGCGTCTCCAAGCTAGCCGGCCCCGGCGTCTTCATGCCAGGCGGCCCTTACTTCTCCAGGCAAGTCGGTCCCGGCATCTCAAAGCTAGCCAGCCCCAGCGTCTTCACACCGGGCGGCCCTTACTTCTCCAGGCAAGCCGGCCCTGGCGTCTCCAAGATAGCCGGCCCCGGCACATTGCTGGCCGGCCATGGCGTCTCCAAGCTAGCCAGCCCCGGCGTCTCCAAGATAGTCGGCCCCGGCATATTGCTGGCCGGCCATAGCGTCTCCAAGCTAGCCGGCCCCAGCACGTTGCTAGCCGGCCCCGGCGTCTCCAAGCTAGGCGGCCCCGGCGTATTGCTAGTCGGCCCCGGCGTCTCCAAGCTAGCCGGCCCCGGTGTCTCCAAGATAGCCGGCCCCGACACATTGCTAGCCGGCCATGGCGTCTCCAAGCTAGCCGCCCCGGCGTATTGCTAGCCGGCCCCGACGTCTCCAAGATTGCCGGCCCCGGCACATTGCTGGCCGACCATGGCGTCTCCAAGCTAGCCGGCCCCGGCGTATTGCTAGCCGGCCCCGGCGTCTCCAAGATAGCCGGCCCCGGCACATTGCTGGCCGGCCATAGCGTCTCCAAGCTAGCCGGCCCCGGCACATTGCTAGCCGGCCCCGGCATCTCCAAGCTAGCCGGCCCGACGTATTGCTAGCCGGCCCCGGCGTCTTCACGCCAGGCGGCCCTTACTTCTCCAGGAAAGTCAGCCCCGGCGTCTCCAGCCCTGCCGAGTCGGCCAAGGCCATCCCAGGCCGGCCCGACTCAGCCCCGGCGTCTCCCGTCCCGCCGAGTCGACCAAGGCCATCCCAGGCCGGCCCGACTCGGCCCCGGCGTCTCCCATCCTGCTGAGTCAGCCAAGGCTACCCCGGGCTGGCCCGACTCGACCCCGGCACTCCAGCCCCACCGAGTCGGCCAAGGCCGTCCCAGGCCGGCCCGGCTCGGCCCATCGTCTCCAGGCCCGCCGATTCGACCCCGCCCCGACATGGCCTTGCCGGCGAGATAGGCCCCAGCCATCTCAGGTCGACCCAGTTCGGCCCCAACAAGGCGGGACCCCCGGTTCCCGCTAGATAAGCCTCAGCAGTTCAAAAATCCGTTCCTCTGACACGCGCCGCCCGACAGCACCCGAAGCGCGCCGCCCGACAGCGCCGATGCGCGCCGCAGTGCCAACATGCGCCGCTAATAGCGCCAGATCCGACAATCCAACGGCTCCGCCGGCTGATGGGACGCGGACCCATGTGATCGCGCCAGCGTCACCCCCTATAAAAGGGTAAACTACGTCGGAAATCGGGTAAGGCATTATAACGCACATTTTACACACTTGATGCCCTAACTCTCGGAGGAGCTACCTGATCCCTCTGAGACTTCTCCCTCCTCAAGAGCTCTCTCGAGCTCCTTCTCTGCTGTGACCTCTATCACTAACTTGGGCGTCGGAGTGTCCCACCGGAGAACCCTCTCCGGTCTTGGGACTTCTTTGCAGGTAACCCGGTGAGGAAGAAGGGCCCCCGTTCCCGACGTCCAGGAGGGGTGATCGAGCGTCATCAATGCTTATCCTTTTTGTAGTCTGCTGAATGTATTCATTTTCCACGTTTTAATATTAATAAATACAATGTTTTGAGGGTTTACAGCTAAGGCTACAAATTATTTGAGGGAATCCCACGGAAATTTGTTTAGGCAGGTTTCGTGTTTGATTCTATGTTTGAGAAACACTGGATCACCCATTGCGCTAAGTGGCCATTTCACGTCTAGTTGTTTGCACATGGTTAGGCCTCTTTTTACGCCAGAGCATGGAATTCAAAATGTTCAAATGAATCGCTGTGTATAGGTGATAGCAAAGTTAAGGCTGTAATCTATTTCTGTCATTTAAACGCATTCCTAAAGTTTTAAGTACATTATTTTGACTGCCATTTAAAAGCAATCTTTTCTTTAATGTTTTGCCCGGGTAGCATGGAATCAGCTCTCTCGACCCGACGACTCTCTCCTCCTTTTTTTTTTTTTTTTTAATTTTTTTACAGTTGGGAGATCACACCAGTATAGGATGACTCAAGTCCAATCTATCATAGTACAAAAGTTGAGAAAGGATAGGAGGACAACTATCTCCAGGCTGCCACTACCATAATCCAGAATGGTTGGCCACCCTAGCGGCAACCCAATCAACCGCTGAGTTGGCTTCTCTGTAGGAATGATGGATCTGGATGCTATGAACCCCATGGAGAAGAGAGCGAATATCAGAGATCAAAGGGTTGGTTGGCAGTTGATTACCCTGATCCTGACGAAGCCACCGAATCACGGTAAGAGCATCCCCCTCAAGGATAATACGACGGACGCCGAGGCTGCGAATAGCACAGGAAATCCAAGCCCAAGCAGCATAAAGCTCCGCAAGCGGCACTGAGGAATCCAGGAGACTAAAACCACCAGCAGATAGCAAAGCTCCATCAGATATCCGAATGACATAACCCGATCCGGCAGATCTACCATGAACACTCCCATCAAAGTTGATTTTGATGAACCCTGGAGGAGGGGGTACCCAGGAAATAAAGACCGAATGACGGTGTGCTGCCGGGGAAGCATGGGAACCCCAGGGGTCAGGGCAATCACCATAACGAACCAGATGCTGGGAGATGTACTCAGTAGATAAGGACAAGGCAACCCTCACCACCCTATGCGACGGGGCAGACTCATGCGTTAAGACAATCCGGTTCCGGAATAACTAGATTTGGTAAGCAAAGTAAGTCCTCGTCGAACCCTGCTTACAGCAGCCTCTCCTGACATCCTGCCTGATCAAGTCAAGAAAGGAAAGACAATGAGAAGAGGAGGCACCATCCCAAGGCCGTTCGCCAGCAATCTCCCAAATATGGCTTGTCCTGAGACAAGTGAAGATGGCGTGATCCACTGACTCCTCCTCCATGCCACATAATGGACACATGGGCTGGATCCCTAGGCCACGTCTAGAAAGCACGGAACATGTAGGAAGACACTTCCGTGCAAGCTTCCAAAGAAAGAGGCGAACCCTGGGATGAATGGGAAAACGCCAAATCCAAGCCATATCAACCAAAGGTTGGGTAGGAGCACTGTAAATCTGGAGAAGGTCTCTGATGGGTGCACGCGGCAAACAGGATCGCCTCCAAACCCTGATGTCAGGGGAATGACCTGGTGAAAGGGGAATAGAAGCAATACGACGAAGAAGCTCCTTTCCAAAGAAGCGAGACAGCACAGAGGTAGATCAGGAAGCTTGATCATGTGCTGTAAGATCACTGACGCGCATACCATGAGGAATGACAGTGCTAATAAAAGTAGGCCACCGAGATAAAGGGATGTCAGTGATCCATGAATCATAAGCAACATCCATGGAGGCCCCATTACCAATAATTCAGGAGATGCTATGAAGGATCGCTAGAGCATGACTACAAACCTCTTTCCAGAAAATAATGTTTCCAAACTGGCTGTAGATTAACTCTCTTTTTTATTTCAGCAGCTTCTATTACCACGTTGGATGACGGAGAATTTTTCCATTTAAAACGGCAATTTTGTTTCCTTTCCAACGCTGCAGAGGCAACATTACTGCCACATTGACGTTAATAGTGGCACGTTTTTCAAACCGGTGTCAAAATTAATTTTGATAAAAATGTTCCGAACAGATCTGTTGGATTCGAATGGTAAATTATTGGCTGCTAGTTGTTTGATCTTTTTGATTCATCGATTTCTGTCTGCTACTTGAACGAGTATTTTTATGCTATCTATGCTCTCGATGTCTGTTGTCTTATCATTGAAGGGCATTCTATCATTATTATTTGCTGATTCTGGCAGACCCACTCCTTGCCATCCAACTCTTGACATTAGCTTCGTGCTTTAGGAAATTCATAATGCTCGGATTCGGCATATTTATCAAAAAATCAACTTTGAGGTTGATTGGATCGCTGCTAGAATAGTCTATGATTCTAAATTTTAAATTTAAATATAGAAAGGTCTTGCCTTTTTATTTTTTTAAATTTTATATTAAGATATATTAAGTTCGACTCATCCTAAATTGATATATAAATCAAAAAAAAAAAAAAAAAAACCGGTGTCGCGGGTTCGCAAATCCAAAACAAGGAATGCTATATTTTATCATCTCGTAAATCAGCTGAAGTCGCCTCCTCCTTTTAAAAAAATACTTTTACGGACGAGGTGCCCTATTTTAGTCCATAAATTAATAAATCAATATGAGCCCAGTCTTGTAAAAGGTTTTGGTATCGTCTTTCGCCTGCGACCAAAGCGAGAGGGTAGCCGAACCCACGTCCAAATCACTAAACCTAAATATGAACGGCCTAAACTAATGCAGTTTGAATAACTGTTTATAAACTTAAATTAAGTTTAAAATACGAATAGTTTAGGTATAACATAAATATTATTTAGTTGCGTACTTTTAAACTAATTTTATTACATAAATATATATGTAAAATAATTAACATCCTATGTAAAAAAAAAAAATCTAAGTTAGCATAAATTTTTAACGTGAAAATTAGTTTTACAAAATCAATTTTGACTCTTTAAATTTTATAAACCAACTTTGACCCCAAATCTATTAAAAATAAAATAAAATTTATTGCCTGTTCCCATGCGACGTTTACCTCGCTGGATCTGGCTCCTTGCTTAAGATTATTCGAAAAAAAGGGAGAGAATTTCAAGGGATCAAAGACGCCTAATCTTGTAGTTTAAAAGCGTGGATCACTGAATAAAAATATTGGAGACAGGCAAGTCATTGAAAGATATTGTAGTTTAAAAGCGCTCAACGCTTCGATTTGCAACCTTCTTGTGCTTGTAATCTTGTTCGGGCTAATCATTTGAAGGGTTTGTATGAATATATTAGAGGAGACGCTTGTTAGACAATGAGGAGTTGTGAGTGGTGGAGATCAAGGCAGCATGTGAAAGCCAATCCACGACGGATCCAAGCATCAAAGGAAGATATAAAATAAAATTCTGTATCCACAAATTACTAACTTCTATGCAAACAATCATAGTTCCTTTATGTCGAGTGGCCGGATGGTTTCAAAAGCTTCAAATTTTTTGATTCAATTGATTAGTCAACATGATTCCAAACAGAAAATTTTGTTGGATATCATGAGTTTAAATCTTCTTCGCATCAATTATTTATTTAATTATTTTGATCGTATATTGATTCATTTTAATAAATTTAATTATCATGAGTCCAAATCACTACTGATTGGAGAGAGGAAAGAGATATAGAAAGATTGCTAAGTCCAACATGCATCATTGGCCCTTAATAAGGATATTGTTAAACCTAATATGCATCATCACCTTTTTTTTATAATAGTATATCAAACTAAAAAGGATATTTAAGTGGCTTCTTGATTTCACAATGAACTAACACTCTAATTCTTTTAGGCTACGTTTGGATGTCAAAAAGTTATTTCAGGAATAGAAATATGAATTCCGTAGGAATAGCTTATTCCCTTTGTTATTCCAGATTTCTGTTTGGATGAAAATCTGGTATTCATGTTATTTCGGTGCAATTAATGCAGTGTTATTCTAAATGATGTTTGGATGACATGAAAATAAGCATGTATTCCAATAGGAATAGATGAAGAATTTTTCTGAAATTTCAAAGATACCCCTTCCAAAAAAATGGTTTATCGATTTTTATTTTTTAAAATGACTTAAATAAATTATTATTTATTAATAAATAAGGTAATTAATTATTATTAATAAAATAATATAAGAACATACTTAATAAATTATTTTATATTAATAAAGAAAAAAATAACATACTTAATTTATTTTTCTATTAATAAATTTATTTAATTTTAAATTATATTTTATATTTATTTATTTATTTAATTTATTTAAATGACATTATAAATAAATTTATTTAATTTAATTCCATCGGTGCCTCTGGAATAGCTGCAGTGGGAATAGGAGCTATTCCATGGGGTACCATGGAATAAGAAATCAGAATATGGAGGGTTGACTGGAATAGCTTTCAATGGAGCCACTCAGCCTTTTCCATGTACAGTTTGGAAGGAATAAGGTAAATCCATGGGATAACCTTTTTTTACTCTTATTTGAAGGGCTATTCCTGCATTCTCATCCCATGGTTAACCATGGTTAACTATGGATTATCCCTTTGGTTAACTTTATTCCCTGCTATCCCTATAGTTATGGCGATATCCAGAGGATATCCCTCTTATCTCCTATTTCAAACACTACCTTAGGGCGTGTTTGGATCATAGTTAGAGTTAAGATGTTTCAAAACCCATGGGCGGCCTTAAGGTTCCCATTCCCGAGTCCCAACTTTTTATGCATAAGAATCGGTAAATGATGGGGCCCATGGCATATGAATCCGTTTATCACTCTCCCAAATGTGAGATAGGATTAGGAATCCAATCCAATCCTATCCCACTGGTGATCCAAATGCGGCCTTGTTTGTCCCACCTTCAACCCTAATCCTTAATTGAATTTGGAACTCATATATTTATACCGTGAGACATTTAAAAGGTGACCTTAATGAGACATTTAAAAGGTAACCTTTATTACCTGTAAAACCTTTGAATTGCACAATGGTCATCCACTCCGATCCTTTTATTTTTCCCTGCCACAGGTCCCCTTCAATGAACGTAGAGCCTAAATTAAGTTGGTACTCATAAATGGAGAACCATATGTATATGAAACCCCTAAGAAACATATTTTGAATGGCAAACTATCATTGAGTGGTAATTTGGATTACTTTAAGGGAGATGATTATCCATATTACCATATATGTTGTAATCTAATAAATTTTTCTTTAGAAAATTGTCTGCCTTTTGTAAAAATAAAATTAGTCATTTCTCCAAACAAAATTATTCCTTTTTTTTTCTCTCTTTTCTCCTTCTTTCCGTAGTTATCTCTTTTCTCATATCCAAAAAAAAATAAACCGTGGTATTATTCATCCATAGGAAAGAAAAATATTAAATAGAAAAAAATAAAAAAAATAAAAAATAGTTATAAGAAAACTTTAATTGAAAAAAAAAAATAATAAAGAATAAATAAATTACTATTTTAAAAAAAAAAAAAAAATTAAAAAAAAAATTAAAAAATTAAAATTAAAAAAAATTTTTTAATTTTTAATTAATTTTATTTTTATTTTTAAATATTAAATTAATTAAATTAATTAAAAATTGTAATTTTTAAAAAATATTATTTTATTATATTTTAAATTTTTTTAAAAAAATTAATTTTAAATTTTATTTTTAAATATTAAATTAATTAATTAAATTAATTAAAATTTTTTATTTTTAAAAATTTAAAATTTAATTTAATTTTTTAAAATTTAATTTAATATTTAAAAATAAAATTAAAAAATAATATATCAATTATTCTATTATATTAATTAATTTTATATAACAAAATATTAAAAAATAAATTATTTTTAAAATATAATAAATAAATTATGATAATTGAAGTTTAAGAATAAAAAAATTTGAATAAATGTTTAAAGATTAAAAATATATTTTAATCTTAAAAAAATAATCTAGTATCTTCTACTTATATAAATACTTTGATTTAGAGTTATTTTGAGGTATTTTATAAATTTTTAATAGGTTTGATTTAGTATATAAATTTGATTCAGAAATATTTTAGAAATTTGATGTTATATGACTGATAATCTGTTTGTCATACCAAACATCTTAGAGTAAATTTAGAGCCTATACATTAGTTCCACACTTATGTTTCTCTTTCAAACTATGAATTCTAGAATGATAAGGTTTTATATCTATAAGCATTAAATGACGCATCAGCTTGTAAACTTTTTTTCACCACTAGCAACCTAGTTTTAGACATTGAAAAATATCAGTTACCTATACTCAGAGATACTCAAAAAATATGCCTTTGAACCAAATAGAATGGAGAAAAAACTTCATTTAGCTAACACCAACTGGTCTAGATTAAGATGGTTGTTATCTTGAAGAAATGATATTGATTAGTTCCTTGTACAGATGCGTTAGTCAAGATAGATAGTTGCAGACACACGTAAATTAAGAAAACGAGAAAAGTTCTTCATAAATAATGGATTGGACAAGGAAGAAAGTGCAGGGTAAGTTGACATATTATTCTCTCCTCAAAGCAGGTCATTCCCTAATGTTGCTCTTTCAAGAAAAATATTTAACTCAAAGCAGGTCATTCCCTAATTGTATTTAATTCAAGATGCACAACAAGAAAAGAAGTACATATCAATTTTCTTTTCTTTTTTTTTTTTGGTTAAAAAAATGATGAGCAAAAACAGTAAATCTCTGATTTCTCTGGACTGTCTATTATTGTGGTCAACATTAATTAATATTCATGTGGTGATTCCTCTTTGTGCATAAAAATGAAATTGCTTGGGGCATCCAATTAATTGCATGCGAAACATGAGAAAGATTATGAGACAGCAAGTTTTACATCCTTCTAACATATCTTGAATATTTTACATCTTTCATTGAACTCTTACTAACTTTGATCTGCCAAGTGTCTTTACTGCTCTATTTTTATTATTGTTCTTGATATGACTGATCCCAGCGTCGTCAGAAAGGGAAACAGGGTCCACTGTCATCCCCACCCCCGGCACCCCCTCGGGGTCGGAGGTGGGGTCATCATTTCATAACATCGGGGCCCCCACCGGTCCCGGGGCGCGTCATCATTCCCTCACCCCCGGCACCCCCTCGGAATCGGGGGTGGGGTCATCATTTCTTAACCCCGAGGCCCCCACCGGTCCCGGGCCGCATCATCATTCCCTCACCCCCGGCACCCCCTCGGGGTCGGGGGTGGGGTCATCATTTCTTAACCCCGGGGCCCCCACCGGTCCCGGGGCGCGTCATCATTCCCTCACCCCCAGCACCCCCTCGGGGTCGGGGGTGGGGTCATAATTTCTTAACCCCGGGGCCCCCACCGGTCCCGGGCCGCATCGTCATTCCCTCACCCCGGCACCCCCTCGGGGTCGGGGGTGGGGTCATCATTTTTTAACCCCGGGGCCCCCACCGGTCACGGGGCGCATCGTCATTCCCTCACCCCCGGCACCCCTCGGGGTCGGGGGTGGGGTCATCATTTCTTAACCCCGGGGCCCCTACCGGTCCCGGGGCGTATCGTCATTCCCTCACCCCCGGCACCCCTCGGGGTCGGGGGTGGGGTCATCATTTCTTAACCCCGGGGCCCCCACCGGTCCCGGGGTGCGTCATCATTCCCCATCTCCGATATCCCTTCGGCATGGGGTCATCTGCGATCAACATGCAACTCAGCTACCAAGGAGGACCGCAACCTTCAAGTTGCATGGTACTTGCGCGTGATTGTCGGCGCATGACCATGCCTTGCTGCAGCGTACCATTCAGTACTTCCGTGATTGTGCCCTGTTACGGAGGGCCATGCCTCATAACAAGGTTTGGCGCGTTGCATGCCCCTGTGCGTGACCATGCCTTGCCGCAGCATACCATTCAGTACTTCCGTGATTGTGCCCCGTTACGGAGGGCCATGCCTCATAACAAAGTTTGGCGCGTTGCATGCCCCTGTGCATCGCCATGCTCCGCTACGGCGAGCAGCTCGCTATTTCTAGCAGTGGAGCCCAGTCAGAAAGGGAAACGGGGTCCACTGTCATCTCCCCACCCCCGGCACCCCCTCGGGGTCGGAGGTGGGGTCATCATTTCATAACCCCGGGGCCCCCACCGGTCCCGGGGCGCGTCATCATTCCCTCACCCCCGGCACCCCCTTGGGTCGGGGGTGGGGTCATCATTTCTTAACCCCGGAGCCCCCACCGGTCCCGGGCCGCATCGTCATTCTCTCACCCCGGCACCCCCTCGGGATCGGGGATGGGGTCATCATTTCTTAACCCCGGGGCCCCCACCGGTCCCGGGGCGCGTCATCATTCCCTCACCCCCGGCACCCCCTCGGGGTCGGGGGTGGGGTCATCATTTCTTAACCCCGGGGCCCCCACCGGTCCTGGGCCGCATCGTCATTCCCTCACCCCCAGCACCCCCTCGGGGTCGGGGGTGGGGTCATCATTTCTTAACCCCGGGGCCCCCACCGGTCCCGGGGCGCATCGTCATTCCCTCACCCCCGGCACCCCCTCGGGGTCGGGGGTGGGGTCATCATTTCTTAACCCCGGGGCCCCCTACCGGTCCCGGGGCGCATCGTCATTCCCTCACCCCCGGCACCCCCTCGGGGTCGGGGGTGGGGTCATCATTTCTTAACCCCGGGGCCCCACCGGTCCCGGGGTGCGTCATCATTCCCCATCTCCGATATCCCTTCGGCATGGGGTCATCTGCGATCAACATGCAACTCAGCTACCAAGGAGGACCGCAACCTTCAAGTTGCATGGTACTTGTGCGTGATTGTTGGCGCATGACCATGCCTTGCTGCAGCATACCATTCAGTACTTCCGTGATTGTGCCCCGTTACGGAGGGCCATGCCTCATAACAAGGTTTGGCGCATTGCATGCCCCTGTGCGTGACCATGCCTTGCCGCAGCATACCATTCAGTACTTCCGTGATTGTGCCCCGTTACGGAGGGCCATGCCTCATAACAAAGTTTGGCGCGTTGCATGCCCCTGTGCATCGCCATGCCCCGCTACGGCGAGCAGCTCGCTATTTCTAGCAGTGGAGCCCAGTCATATCAATCGGCAACAGTACGACAGAGATCTTCCAAGACCGCGAGTCATGGTATTCAGACAAGTATAAGAAACACATACTCACACTGTAAGTGGGATTTGAACTCTGATTTTTCTGAGCTTTCTTCCTCCCTGCAAAAACCCTAACCGCCTCAGCTCCTCTTCGCTGGAGCGGTTCCTTGTCTGAACCCAAGCCAATAACTTGATCGTCGGAGGGTCCCCACCGGTGCCACCGGTCTCCGGGGACTTTTCTTGCAGGATTTCCAGGAGCGAGACGTCTGTTTCCCCCGACGTTCGAAGAAGGTGACTTGGCGCCATCAGATTGGCGCGCCAGGAAGGGGGGGTGTACAAGAAAGACATCGAACCAGCTGCCTTCTTCTTTCTTCCGCCTTCAAGACTTTGAAGCTATGGTGACTACTCGAACGAAGGGAGTTTCAACTGGTCGTGCTGGAGGGCAGCACTGCGGGGCTGGTCCACCCGCGGAGGCCCCCCGGCTCTTGTATCCTGTTTCCCGGAGCCTCCTAATCTCCAGGGGGCAGGGCCTTCTGCTCCGCAAAATGACGCCCCTGCGCCTGCTCCACAGCCACTTCAAGAAGATCGATTCGCTGCCCTGGCCACCCAGGTCCAGTCGCTGGCGGCGGTGGTCAAAGGCATGCAGCAAGCGGCCTTGCGGCAACCGGAGCCGAGCCCGTCTGTCCCTGGAGTGATACAGCCTAGCCAGCACTCCACCCGCCGGAGGTCGCCGTTTCTGCAGATCATCACCGCCGATCCCCGGCCAAGCCACATCCCCGCGAAGCATCCAAAAGGCCCCGGTCTCCCTCTCGCCACGCCAGCGTCTCTCCTAAGCGGCGGCACGGAAAGGAGGCGGAGCGCACGCGCCGGCATCGCCGCCCCCGCTCTTCTTCTGAGTCTTCGGGGGAGGGCTCCTTTGATGGCCGGATGCCTCGTCGAGCTGAGCGTCGACTCGAGGAGTGCAACCAGAAGCTGGAGGAGCTCAGCCGTCGGATCACTCACCTGCCGGAGACTGATTATGACAGTCGGCCTCCTCTGTCTCGCCGCATCATGGAAGAGCCAATCTCTACCAGGTTCCGCCTTCCTCAACTGGACCCATACGACGGGACTACGGACCCCTAGACCATTTGGAGAGCTATAAGGTGCTTATGCAAGTTCAGGGGGCCACTGACTCGCTCATGTGTGTTGCTTTCCCGGCTACCTTGAAAAAAGCTGCCCGGGCCTGGTATTCATGTCTGCCGCCGCGAAGCATCGACTCCTTCCGACAGTTGGAGAGGGCTTTTCTGGCCCACTTTGACGCCTGCCGGAAGATCCCGAGGGTGGCAGACAGTCTGTTTGCCGTCCAGCAGAAGAATGGCGAGTCTCTGCGAGACTACGTTGCCCGGTTCAAGGAGGCCGCCTTGGAAGTCTACAACCTGGAGGACTCGGTGGCAACCCTGGCTTTGAAGCGGGGGCTTCGCCCTTCTCGCTTCGCATACTCCCTGGACAAAAAGCCGCCGGGTTCCTACTCCGAACTTCTGATCCGCGCCCAGAAGTACATCCGGGCGGACGAAGCTGACTTTTCCCGGCGTGAAGCCGGCGGGAGTATACCCCGGAAGCCAACCCAGCCAGAACCTGCGGAAGCCCGCCCCAGGAGGCCCGAGCCTCCTCGCCGACCAGACAACCGTCCTCGACCTCCTGCACCGAGAGACGGGCCTTACACCCCGCTGCTTGCCCCCATATCCCAGATTCTGCTCGAGATCGAAGGGGAGCCCTATCTGCAACGCCTCCTCCCATCAACCCGAAGATTCCCCGGAACAAAAATCTCTACTGCCGCTACCACCGGGACCATGGTCACAACACCGACGACTGCCGACAGCTGAAGAAAGCCATTGAAGACCTCATTCAACAAGGCCACCTGAGGAAGTTCGTCCAAAGGAACAACCCAGGAGCTCCTGGCCCGTCAGCGCCTGCGCCGCCGGTGATTGATAACACCCCGACGGAGAAGACAGTAGCGATGATTTCCTGGGGGGCAGGAGGCCCGTCGAAGAGACCGAGGGGGGAGGGAGGAGTGGAGGCTGTAATTCCTTTTTTCGAAGAGGACTTAGAGGGGGTTGTAAATAAAGATGATGATAGCGTCGTCGTATCCATGACGATTGCTAAGCACCCTGTAAAACGAATCCTGGTCGACAGTGGAAGTTCAGTAGATGTTTTGAATTACGATGCCTTTGTTCGCATGAACCTGTCGCATGATCTACTTCGGCCTGTCGTCACGCCTTTGATGGGATTCACGGGGGATTCTGTGAGGGTCGAGGGGGAAATTACTCTTCCCGTGACAGCTGGAACGGCTCCGTGCCAGAGCACTGTCCTTATAAAATTCTTGGTAGTCCGTGTGCCCCTGGCGTACAACGCGATTCTTGGGAGGCCCGGGCTCAACCTCTTGGATGCCGTCATTTCCACCAAGCGGCTCCTGGTGAGGTTCCCAACCACCGGCGGGATCGGCGAGATGCGAGGAGAGCAGGACCTGCCGGCGCTATGCTATCACTTGGCCCCCAGTCCCCAGGGGGCAGCGCTTGCACCACCATCAGCATCGACATCGGAGACCCTTGACCCACGAGACTTGGAGAGGAGGGGGGAACCGGCCGAGCAGCTGCTCACTTTCCCCCTCGGGAAGGACCCCATGCAGACGATCCGCGTTGGAGCCTCACTCCCGGACGAAGCTCGCGACCAGCTCCTAGCCTTTCTGCGGGCCAACGCCGACGTCTTCGCATGGTCAGCATCCGACATGCCCGGGATCCCGGAGGAGGTGATTGCACATCAGCTCAACATCCGACCGGAGTGCCGGCCTATCAGGCAGAAGAAAAGGAGTTTTGCCCCGGACCGACAGAAGGCTGTTGATGAGGAGGTGCGGAAGTTGTTGGCGGCTGGCCACATCCGCGAGGTGCGCTACCCCGACTGGTTGGCGAATGTCGTGATGGTTCGGAAGGCCAGTGGAAGCTGGAGAATGTGCGTGGACTTCACCGACCTCAATAAGGCGTGCCCCAAGGACAGCTTTCCGCTCCCCGAATCGACCAGCTGGTGGACGCCACCTCCGGACACGGGACGCTCAGTTTCATGGATGCGTTCTCGGGGTATAATCAAATCAGAATGAGCCCAGCGGATGAAGAAGCAACCTCCTTTGTCACGGAGAAGGGGATCTACTGCTATAGGGTGATGCCCTTTGGACTGAAAAACGCCGGGGCTACTTACCAAAGATTAATGAACAAGGTTTTTGAAGATCAGCTGGGGCGCAACATGGAGGTATATGTGGATGACATGCTGACCAAGAGCACCAATGCAGAAGACCATGTAGCCGACCTCGAGGAGACTTTCAACAATCTGCGCCGGTACCGGATGAAGCTCAACCCCCACAAATGCGCCTTCGGAGTAGCAGCTGGCAAGTTCCTGGGTTTCATGGTGACCCAGCGGGATCGAAGCCAACCCCGACAAGATCAGAGCCATCCTGGAGATGCGGCCCTCCGGTCAGCAAGAAGGAGGTGCAACGCCTGACGGGGAGGGTGGCGGCCTTGAGTCGTTTCATGTCAAGGTCGGCGGAGAGGTGCCTGCCCTTCTTCAAGGCGCTGCGCAAGATTAACGGCTTCGAGTGGACGAAAGAGTGTCAGGGCTCCTTTGAAGAATTGAAGCAGTTTCTCTCCACTCCACCGCTGCTGTCCAAGCCTGAAAATGGGGAGGAGCTCTTTCTATATCTGGCCGCTTCCCCGAGGCCGTTAGCTCGTGCTTGTGCGCATGGATACCGACGGAGCCAGAAGCCAATCTATTACACCAGCAAGGTACTCCACGACGCTGAGACCAGGTATTCAAAAACCGAGAAGATTATCTTCGCCCTGGTGGTCTCTACTCAGCGCCTTCGGCCTTACTTTCAAGCTCATCCCATCGTGGTGCTTACGGACCAGCCCCTGCGAGCTATCCTGTCTCGCCCCGACACCTCCGGCCGGCTGGCTAAATGGGCCATCAAGCTAAGCGAGTTCGACCTGTCCATCCGGCCAAGATCAGCCATGAAGTCCCAGGTGTTGGCGGATTTCCTGGTCGAGTGCTCCTGGGCGAGAAGGACGTGGAGGAGGCGCGACCGGAGAAGTTTGTGGACCCTCCCTCATCTGAGGAGGTGGAAGACTGGATCCTGCATGTAGATGGAGCGGCAAACTCTCAAGGGAGTGGAGCCGGACTCATTCTCGCGAGCCCGGAGGGAGACGTGGTGGAGTACGCTCTCAGATTCCAGTTCCCGGCGACCAATAATCAGGCGGAGTACGAAGCCCTGCTGGCGGGGATGAGACTAGCCAAGGAGCTGGGCGCGGGGCGCTTGAGGGCCTTCACGGACTCTCAACTCATTTCTGGACAAGTCGCCGGGGAGTACGAGGCTAGGGACCCCACCATGTCCCGCTACTTGAGCAAGGTGCAGTCCCAGGCGTCTCATTTTCTTACTTCCGTGTCAGCTATATCCCCAGGGCGGAGAATGCCAGGGCTGACGCGCTGTCCCGCTTGGCCACTTCGGTCGACGGGACGTTGGGAAGAACATACGTGGAGCATCTACAAGTCCCAAGCATTGAGGCCGCGGATGAAGTATTGCCAGTGGAGCAGGAGCCCTCCTGGATGGATGCCTACATCCGGTACTTGACCGACGGTACTCTCCCGGGGACCCGCTGAGGCCAAGCTGCTCAGGCGAAGGGCCCCGAGATTCTTGATGATGGACGGGAAGCTTTATCGGAGATCTTCTCATATCCGGTCCTTAGTGTGTGGGGCCAGCAGAATCAGATTATATCCTTAGGGAGATCCACGAGGGTGTATGCGGGAGTCACCTGGGGGGCAGAGCCCTAGCATACAAGGCCCTGCGCCAAGGGTATTTCTGGTTGACAATGAAGGAGGATGCGGCCGAGCTTGTCAAGAAGTGCGATAGCTGCCAACGTCATGCCAATATTCAGCGACAGCCGACGTCTCACCTAACTCCTCTGGTGGCACCCTGGCCCTTCGCCCAGTGGGGATGGATATCTTAGGTCCATTTCCCCCGGCCTCCGGGCAGCGGAAGTTTCTCCTGGTGGCGGTGGATCACTTCACCAAGTGGGTTGAAGCTGAGGCTCTGGCCAAAATTACCGAGAGTAAAGTGAGATCTTTCTTCTGGAAGTCAATCATATGTCGGTTTGGGCTGCCACGCACTCTAGTCACTGATAATGGCCGGCAGTTTGACAACGCACCTTTCCGGGAGTTCTGCTCCGAGCTGGGCATCTGTCAGAGGTTCACCTCCGTCGGGCATCCTCAAACCAACGGGGCAGCTGAAGTGACTAACCGGATCATCCTCCAGGGGCTAAAGACTCGACTGGATGGCTGCAAGGGACGATGGGTAGAAGAGCTCCCAACGTGCTATGGGCTATCATACAACGCCACGAGCCCCCACTGGCGAAACGCCATTCAGCTTAGTCTTTGGCTCTGAGGCCGTCATTCCTGTGGAGATCGGCGCGCCCAGCCCCGGGTGGAAGCCTACAGTGAAGAAGATAACCCTGACCAACTGCGAGCCAACCTCGACCTGGTGGAGGAGATGCGGACGGGCGCGGCTTCGAATGGCAGCCTACCGGCAACGGGCCGCAAAATACTACAACGCTCGCGTGCGCCCCGGACGTTCCTGCCGGGAGACCTAGTCCTTCGACGGGCTGAAGTCTCAAAGCCACTGAAGGAGGCAAGCTAGCCCCTAACTGGGAGGGACCTTACCGGATCACCGAGACGCTCCACCATGGAGCTTATAAAATTGAAGAACTTGACGGGACACCACTCCCTAGGACGTGGAATGCGGATAACCTCCGCCGGTATTACCAGTAATGTATCCCTCTTTTCATGTTAAACATCATCTCCGTATTTGTTTGGGTGTTCACCCCTTATTCAATGCTAACAAGATTCAATTCTAGTTATCTGAATCTTCTAAAAGCCCGGCACTCGTCGGCACTCAAAGCCCTGCACCAGCCAGGCATAAAGCCCAGTGTACCACTGGCAGAGCAGTGTACCACTGGCTCTCAACAACAAAAGCCCGGCACCGTCGGCACTCAAAGCCCTGCACCAGCCAGGCATAAAGCCCAGTGTACCACTGGCAGAGCAGTGTACCACTGGCTCTCAACAACAAAAGCCCGGCACTTCGTCGGCACTCAAAGCCCTGCACCAGCCAGGCATAAAGCCCAGTGTACCACTGGCAGAGCAGTGTACCACTGGCTCTCAACAACAAAAGCCCGGCACCGTCGGCACTCAAAGCCCTGCACCAGCCAGGCATAAAGCCCAGTGTACCACTGGCAGAGCAGTGTACCACTGGCTCTCAACAACAAAAGCCCGGCACCCGTCGGCACTCAAAGCCCTGCACCAGCCAGGCATAAAGCCCAGTGTACCACTGGCAGAGCACTGGCTCTCAACAACAAAAGCCCGGCACCCGTCGGCACTCAAAGCCCTGCACCAGCCAGGCATAAAGCCCAGTGTACCACTGGCAGAGCAGTGTACCACTGGCTCTCAACAACAAAAGCCCGGCACCGTCGGCACTCAAAGCCCTGCACCAGCCAGGCATAAAGCCCAGTGTACCACTGGCAGAGCAGTGTACCACTGGCTCTCAACAACAAAAGCCCGCCCCGTCGGCACTCAAAGCCCTGCACCAGCCAGGCATAAAGCCCAGTGTACCACTGGCAGAGCAGTGTACCACTGGCTCTCAACAACAAAAGCCCGCACCGTCGGCACTCAAAGCCCTGCACCAGCCAGGCATAAAGCCCAGTGTACCACTGGCAGAGCAGTGTACCACTGGCTCTCAACAACAAAAGCCCGGCACCGTCGGCACTCAAAGCCCTGCACCAGCCAGGCATAAAGCCCAGTGTACCACTGGCAGAGCAGTGTACCACTGGCTCTCAACAACAAAAGCCCGGCACCCGTCGGCACTCAAAGCCCTGCACCAGCCAGGCATAAAGCCCAGTGTACCACTGGCAGAGCAGTGTACCACTGGCTCTCAACAACAAAAGCCCCACCGTCGGCACTCAAAGCCCTGCACCAGCCAGGCATAAAGCCCAGTGTACCACTGGCAGAGCAGTGTACCACTGGCTCTCAACAACAAAAGCCCCCGTCGGCACTCAAAGCCCTGCACCAGCCAGGCATAAAGCCCAGTGTACCACTGGCAGAGCAGTGTACCACTGGCTCTCAACAACAAAAGCCCGGTCGGCACTCAAAGCCCTGCACCCAGGCATAAAGCCCAGTACACCAGAGTGCTCTGTCGGCACTCAAGGAGCCCAGTGTACTGGCAGAGCACCAGCTCTCAACAACAAAAGCCCGCGTCGGCACTCAAAGCCCTGCACCAGCCAGGCATAAAGCCCAGTGTACCACTGGCAGAGCGTGTACCAGCTCTCAACAACAAAAGGTCGGCACTCAAAGCCCTGCAGGCATAAAGCCCAGTGCACTGGCAGAGCGGTGTACCACCGCTGCACTCAAGGCCCTGTGCCAATCAGGCATAAAACCCGGCTAACCGCTGGCGGAGCGGTGCACCAACAATTCTTCACAGCCAAGACCCGACACCCTACCGGTCAAAACAAAGCTAAGTCCCGCGGGCATCAAGCTGCGCGCCAGACTAACACCAGGTCCAATACTTGACCGGGCATTACGCCTACGGCTCCGAGGGAGCCTACCGGCCTAATCCCCGACCAGCGGCGCCCCCGCTCCCAAGATTCAACCCTACCTAACTCTAATTCGCGGGCCCATGTAACTAAGGCGGAGTGGCGCAGGTGGGAAGGTGTCCCCCGGAATCGTCGGGACGAATAGAGTCGTGGGGCCACATATCAATTGATGAAGTTAACAATAATACGAAGATCATCGTGAAAAGTATTTTCATTAACTAGGAACTACAAAACTCCGACGTAGTCGGGCTTACAAAAGAAAGAAAAGAAAAGCAAAGTCGCGGACGCAGACTCATGGCTCTGCCGGTGCGGGCTCATCATCGGAAGAAGTCTGGTCTGACAATTCGATCTCCAAAGCCCGGGGGAAATTTAAATCCCTAGCCACCCTCTCCTTAGCATGCTGGAACCCGTCGAGGTATACAGCGGCCGAAGCTTCGGCCAGGTCATCTGCGAAACGATCAGATGCCTTGTATTCTTCAACAAGTCCAGCAGCCCGAGCTTTCTCCGCAGTAAGGGCCTCCGCCGTGGTTTTTTCAGCCCCGAGCATGGCTTATCTCCTCTCGAGCGCGGCTCAACTCTTCCTCACGACGGCAGGTCTCCTCCCTTGCCACTCTAGCTTCCTCCGCCGC
>UESW01004298.1:388647-430623 GCA_900491605.1 Calamus simplicifolius
CAACAAAAGCCCGGCACCTCGTCGGCACTCAAAGCCCTGCACCAGCCAGGCATAAAGCCCAGTGTACCACTGGCAGAGCGGTGTACCACCGGCTCTCAACAAAAAAGCCCGGCACCTCGTCGGCACTCAAAGCCCTGCACCAGCCAGGCATAAAGCCCAGTGTACCACTGGCAGAGCGGTGTACCACCGGCTCTCAACAACAAAAGCCCGGCCCTCGTCGGCACTCAAAGCCCTGCACCAGCCAGGCATAAAGCCCAGTGTACCACTGGCAGAGCGGTGTACCACCGGCTCTCAACAACAAAAGCCCGGCACCCGTCGGCACTCAAAGCCCTGCACCAGCCAGGCATAAAGCCCAGTGTACCACTGGCAGAGCGGTGTACCACTGGCTCTCAACAACAAAAGCCCGGCACCCGTCGGCACTCAAAGCCCTGCACCAGCCAGGCATAAAGCCCAGTGTACCACTGGCAGAGCAGTGTACCACTGGCTCTCAACAACAAAAGCCCGGCGCCCCGTCGGCACTCAAAGCCCTGCTAATCAGGCATAAAGCCCGGCTAACCGCCGGCGGAGCGGTGCACCAATGATTCTTCGTAGTCAAGACCCGACACCCTGCCGGTCAAACCAAAGCTAAGTCCCGCGGGCATCAAGCTGCGCGCCAGACCAACACCAGGTCCAATGCTTGACCGGGCGTTACGCCTATAGCTCCGAGGGAGCCTACCGGCCTAATCCCCGATCAGCGGTGCCCCCGCTCCCAAGATTCAACCCCACCTAGCTTTAACTCGCGGGTTCATGTAACTAAGGCGGAGTGGCGTAGGTGGGAAGGTGTTCCCCCAGAATCGTCGGGACGAACGGGGTCGTGGGGCCACATATCAATCAACAAAGTCAACAACAGTTCAAAAATCGTCGAAAGGGTATTTTCATTAACGGAAAAGGATTACAAAACTCCGACATAGTCGGGCTTACAGAAGCAAGAAGAGACAGCAAAATAACGGGTGCAAACTCAAGGCTCCGCCGGTGCGGGCTCGTCGTCGGAAGGGGCCAGGTCCGACGATGGTTCTGGCTCGACCTCCAGTGCGCGGGGGAAATTTAATCCTTGGCCACCCTCTCCTTGGCGTACTGGAACCCGTCGAGGAACGCGGCGGCTGAAGCTTCGGCCAGGTCGTCTGTGAAACGCTCAGACGACCTGTATTCCTCGACGAGCCCGGCAGCTCGAGCTTTTTCCGCAGCAAGGGCCTCCGCCGCGGCCCTTTCAGCTTCTCTGGCGCGACCTGTCTCTTCCTTATACCGGCCGGCCTCCTCTTTTGCCACTCCGGCCTCTTCCCTCGCCACTTCGGCCTCTTCCCTCGCCACTCTAGTCTCCTCCGACGCCACTCCCGCCCGTTCCTCAGCCTCCCGAAGAGCCGAGGTCAGCTCCGAGATATGAATATCCCTCGCCATGACCGCGCTCTCGGACTCCGTCATCTGGGAGATCGCTGCGCGCGCGGTTGGCCTCGATCTCCGCTCTGCTCTCGGCGGCTCTCACCTCGTTGGCAGGACTCTTTGACCTTCTCCAGCGCCCTTTCTGCTGCTTCGCGCGGTCCTGCACCTCCCGGAGAAGGTTCTTTCCCCCGCGGATCACCTCCCTAGCAGCCTTTAGGAGTGCACAATCTGCACGCACAAGCCCCCAGTCAGTAAAGTATGTATACATGAACGATAAGGGGTAAAAGGCAAGAAGGTTGCTTACCCTGAACGCGGCGGCGTAAGATTCCCGGAAGAACTCGCCCGTCTTCTGACGACCAAGACCTTCGGTGATCCTAGGGTCCAGGACCGAGCCCAGGACCCGCTCGGCCCAGTGGCCATCGCCCAGAGAGTCCAGGGGCGACCTGGGTACGTCCCCACCTCCCTCTGCGCTTCAGATCCCCCCGGCTCTGTGTGCGGGTCGCCCCTAACCGACCCCTCGGGGGGTGGACTGGCGGGACCGGATGGTCCCTCACCCCAGTCCCTGCTGGCACCAGACGGGGTCGCTCCCTCGGGGACCGGGAGCCCTTCGGTTGGGCGGGCTCCCCCGCCACTGACTCTATGGCGGCACCTCCCGCTGCGGCTCCCGCCTCCGGTGGAGTGTCGGCCGTAAGGTCGACCTCCGCGATGACCGGGACGTGTTGCGGAGCCCCGGGGGGGAGGCCAGTGCTGGGGGGGAGGCCCGGATCACCAAGCGCTTTGGGGCCGGGGCCTGCTGCCCCCCGGATGGTCCTTCCCGCCCCTTTTCTTGACGGCCTTTAACAACTTCGCCCTCGGAACTTTCATCGCTGCACAACACGAGTCAAGTTTTCAGAACTGTAAAAAAAAAAAAAAAAAAAAAGAGGAAGGAAGAAAGAAGAGCAGAATTTCTAACTAAGCATGGAGAATTTACCCCGCTGGGAGACGAGACCCGCCAGCTCGAAGTTGTCCTCCGCTAACAGTAGGGTGTACCGGGGGATTTCGGCGGTCAGCAATACCCCCATCGCCTCCCGGTCCCCAGGCTGAACAGTCGCGACATTCCCTCGGAGGTCGGGGTCCCCCCACCGGGGCCGGACTTGGTCAATATTGGCAAAAAAGAAACGGGGTTTCCACCCCTTGATTGACGAAGGCAGGAGGAGCTTCAGAACCCTGTTGGGTCGGGGCTGGAATAGCCACCACCCTTTTGGGCTCGAGGGAGTAGAAATTGCGAAACAAACTAATCCTAGGAGTAATGCCCAAGCGGTGACAGAGAATAACAAAAGCGCTAATCACACGACAGGAGTTTGGGACTAGCTGAGAAGGAGTCAAAGAGTAGAAATCAAGTAGGCGGACAAAGAAAGGATGAAAGGGAGGGCGGAGACCTGCCTGCAGGCAGATCTCATAAAGAGCTACTCGACCGGTCGGGAGGAATGACCCGGTCGTCAGGTGTTGGTAGGAATAACTCGACCTCCCGAGGGATCCTGTAGCGGGCCCGGATCCTTTCCAGATCCGGTCGCTTCAGGACGGAGGCTGTCCCCTCTGGGGACTCCTCCACCCTCGATGAGGTCCCGACCCTCAGCCGGTGGCCCCTTGATGGGGCCCCACCGGTGGCCCGTCGCCGGGCCAGAGGGATGTGGTCCTGCGAATCAGAGGACCACTCAGGCGTGGGAGAAGGAATGGGGGAGGTCTGGCGCCCCACAGAGGGACGACGGTCCTCAGAGCCGTCCTCCGAGGTCCAGGAAGGAGAACTCATGGAAAGTTAGAAGGAGCTAACCTGGGAGGCCAAAAGGAAGACCAGGAGTGAGCTTGCAGATCGCAGGAGAAGCTGAGGAACAGACGAGGAAGAAGACGATGGCGATGAGATATCAGCCCGTCCCCCTTTGGCTAGCTTTATTGGGTTTTCAAAATGTCCGCCATGTCTCGTCAGCCACACGGCTTCTTGCTATACATCGGTTCGCCTCGAGGAGCGCCCCGGCGCGTGGTGCGGCACGCCCCCGGCCAATGATGGGACCTTGCTGACGTCGCCGTAATGAGAGGAAATGATGATACGCCTTTTCGCGCGGATTCCGAAGAGCTTGTCTTCGTTCTCAGGGTGATCATGGCTGGCGCGGTGTACGGGGGCCGCCTCCTTACACTCCCCGCACCGTCCGCATAGAAATCAAGGGTTGGGATCAGCCACGTGGAGAACGCCCCTTGAGCCTCAGCGGTGGGACCCGCTTCCCCCAAGGGCGAGGGGGCATCTGATATGACTGATCCCAACGTCGTCAGAAAAGATAACGGCAATCACTGTCGTTTTCCCCACCTCCGACACCCCTTCGGGGTCGGGGGTGGGGCCATCATTTCTTAACCCCGGGGCCCCTCCGGCCTCGGGGTGCATCGTCATTTTCCCACCTCCGGCACCCCCTCGGGGTCGGGGGTGGGGCCATCATTTCTTAACCCCGGAGCCCCTCCGGCCTCGGGGTACATCGTCATTTCCCACCTCCGGCACCCCCTCGGGGTCGGGGGTGGGGCCATCATTTCTTAACCCCGGGGCCCCTCCGGCCTCGGGGTGCATCGTCATTTCCCCACCTCCGGCACCCCCTCGGGGTCGGAGGTGGGGCCATCATTTCTTAACCCCGGGGCCCCTCCGGCCTCGGGGTGCATCGTCATTTCTCCACCTCCGGCACCCCCTCGGGGTCGGGGGTGGGCCATCATTTCTTAACCCCAGGGCCCCTCCGGCCTCGGGGTGCATCGTCATTTCCCCACCTCCGGCACCCCCTCGGGGTCGGGGGTGGGCCATCATTTCTTAACCCCGGGGCCCCTTCGACCTCGGGGTGCATCGTCATTTCCCCACCTCCGGCACCCCCTCGGGGTCGGGGGTGGGGCCATCATTTCTTAACCCCGGGGCCCCTCCGGCCTCGGGGTGTATCGTCATTTTCCCACCTCCGGCACCCCCTCGGGTCGGGGGTGGGGCCATCATTTCTTAACCCCGGGGCCCCTCCGGCCTCAGGGTGTATCGTCATTTCCCCACCTCCGGCACCCCCTCGGGGTCGGGGGTGGGGCCATCATTTCTTAACCCCGGGGCCCCTCCGGCCTCGGGGTGCATCGTCATTTCACCACCCCCGGCACCCCTCGGGGTCGGGTCATCAGCGATCAACACGCGACTCAACTGCTAAGGAAAACAGCAACTATCAGGATGCACGGTGCTCACACATGATTCCCAGCCCATGGCTGTGCCCTGCCGTAGTGTACCATTCGGTACTCCTGTGATTGTGCCCCGGTACGGAGGGCCATGCCTCATAACGATGTTTGGCGTGTTGCATGCCCCTGTGCATGACCATGCCTCGCCGCAGCGTACCACCCAGTACCTCCGTGATTGTGCCCCGGTACGGAGGGCTATGCCTCATAACGGTGTTTGGCGCGTTGCATGTCTCTGTGCGCCACCATGCCTTGCTAGGGTGTACGACTCGCTGCCTCTAAGCAATGGAGCCCAGTCACATCAATCGGTGACGGTACGACAGAGATCTTCCAAGGATGCAAGTCACTGTATTCGGACAGGTATAAAAGACATACATTCACGCTGTAAGTGGGACTGAACTCTGGTTTTTCTGAGCTTTCTTCCTCCCAGCAAAAACCCTAACCGCCTCAGCTCTTCTTCGCTGAAGCGGTTCTTTGTCTGAACCCAAGCCACTAACTTGATCGTCGGAGGGTCCCCACCGGTGCTACCGGTCCCCGGGAACTTTTCTTGCAGGATTTCTAGGAGCGAGACGTCTGTTTTTCCCGACGTTTGAAGAAGGTGACTTAGCGTCATCAGTCTCTTTAGCCATAGTAATTGTACCACTTGGTGGATCGAACAAAATCACGACTTAAGAAGTAATTATCTAGCTAGATCAACCAACACCTTATCACAAGCAATTAATCTTGGGTTAAATTCCCATAACGGATGACCTGATTGATCATGATAAACGTCCACATGGTTTTCTGGTCTAATGGTTGAGTTGGTTTCTAGAATCAATTCACATTACGATTGTCTTGCCATTTTCGATGCATTAATTCGAGGTGAAGATACAAAAAAATTCTGATGAAGAAAACACGTTCTTTAGAATATTCTTTCTGGTGACCTTTGAATCCATCATATATGAGGAGAAAATAGTCTGGAGCTAGCGTGAAACAAGAAGACTTCGATAGCCTTCATCCACATAACAATTCCATGACAGGAGAACAAAGCCCACTAAGCTATGATCTTTCACATCCAAGATGTTGATGCCAAATCACCATCCTTGAACATTAGCGAGTGTTCGGTCGCCTCCTCCAGCGAGCCCGGGATTCTTCGATGAGCTTCTTACGCCTGGGAGCTTGCAAACAAGTTTCGGGGACTGAAGATTTCGACGGGGACCTTCCGATGCTCAAGTCAGTGCTATGAGCAATAGCCGCGAGCTAAAAAAGCTTGAAAAAAGAAGAGAGAGAGGCTTAGAGCCGTGCTCTCTATGAGCAAAAATGAGCATTTAGGAGTGTAGTGAGTTCTCAGTTACCTCATCATGGATCCCTCTTACCCATTTTATTGATGTTTAGAGTCTATGAGACTTGGGGCATGATCACTTGTTAGAGCATTTATGATGTGGCAGCAATGGCAGGGCTTGCTTCTTAGTGGCATGTCAGAAATGCAGGCCATATCCCGTCAAATGTGGGTGGCTGCATAGTTGGCTGGTACTGCTTGGTTTGGATAGCTGTTGCATGCTGCTGCACGGCATGGTCGACCATTATGGCGTTTGCCAGATGTGTCCCCCATGCCACACTTTCGTTGCCTTGTGCAGACAGTGATGGACGATAAAGTTAGGCACGTGGGCCCCAAGTATAGCCGCTGAGGTAGAAGATGAAGTTTGGAGTTGAAGCCGGCCCTGTCCCTTGTAGAGCATTGATTATATATAGAGTACGTGCATGTCACTGTTCATGCCCTTGGATGAGCTTCAGAGAAGGCTGTGGGTGAATACTTGCATGGAACTGTTCATGGCCAAGCACTGTTCATGTCGAGTTTGAGCACTGTTCATGCCGAGGCCGAGTACTGTCCATGCCAAGGCCGAGAGGATGAGGCCGAGCACTGTTCATGCCAAGGTTGAGCACTGTTCATGGCCGAGGCCGAGGGAAAGAGGCGGAGCACTGTTCATGCCAAGGCCGAGAAGAAGAGGCCGAGCACTGTTCATGGCCGAACACTGTTTATGCTGAGGCCGAGGGGAAGAAACCGAGCACTGTTCATGCCGAGGACGAGGGGAAGAGGCTGAGCACTGTTCATGCCGAGACCGAGGCCGAGGCCGAGGGGGCCGAATGACTAAGGCCAAGGGGAAGAGGCCGAGGGGCTGCCTTGCTAAGGCCGAGGCAGAGGACCGAGGCCGAGGCAGAGGACCGTGGCCGAGGGCCAACAGGAGGAGGCCGAGGACCAAGGCCGACTGGATGAGGAGGCCGAGGCAGAGGATTGAGGCCCAGGCCGAGGGCCGACTGGCTTAGGCCGAGGCCGAGGTAGAGGCTAACTAACCGACTGGCTGAGGGGGCCGAGGCAGAGGACCGAGGCCGATTGGCTGAGGGGTTGAGGTAGAGGACCGAGGCCGAGGGCCGACAGGCTGAGGCAGAGGACCGAGGCGACTGGCTGAGGGGGCCGAAGTAGAGGACCGAGGCTGAGGGGCTGCCTTGCTAAGGCCGAGGCCGAGGGCCGATAGGCTAAGGCCGAGGGGCTGATGTTGGTCCAGATAGCAATCCAAGAGGGGGGGTGAATTGGGTTTTTCAAAATTTAAACTCTTTTGAAAGATAACCCCAGCGGAAATAAAAACTTAGATTCACAAATTAAAACTAAGCAACATAAATAGAGAGTTGAAGATAAAGAGACAATCACGGCAAACACAAGAGATTTTATAGTGGTTCGGTGTACCTACACCTACGTCCACTCCCAAGTACCTCTTGGGTCCACACTATAATCAAACTGATTACAGCAGAGTTGTTTTGCAAGCTCACAACTCGAACTTGTTGTTTTTCCGGGTGCACAACGAACCCAGCTGGTTTTCAAGGCTCACCAGCACAAAACCACCACAAGCTAATGCTTGCACAAGGCTAACAGCCTCAACTGAATCAATCACCAGATTGACCCAGCAAACAATATTTGTTTTTACAAAAAACAGCTCCTCAATGAGCAAATATACAATAATGAAACAATAATAAGAGATAGGAATCAAAGCCTGATTCGCAGATCTTGGTGGCTTCTTCCTTCTCTTCCTTTGAATGGATCTTCCTTTGAAGATGCTCTTGAGACTCAGAAGATCAGAAAACTAGGGCTTCTTCCTTCTCTTGAGATTTCTTCTAAATAGAACAGCAAAGGCTTGGAATCTCTCTCTCTTCTTTTGGGGAATGAGTATGATCTTTCCTTACAAGTTTTCCCTCTTTTCTTTTCTGATAGATCTCAAAGATTTTCTCTATTCTTTTCTTTTTGCCTCTCTTGTCTTTCCTTTTGGGATGCAATCAAACCCTCTTCTTATAGATCCGATTAATCCATAAATAGTGAAACTATCCGTTAGAAGCAAGTGTAAAAGGATTAGATCCATAAATAACAATAGCCGTTGGGATTAAAATAGATAAAGATAAAGTTTAGAGTCGTTCTGACAGTTCTGGAGCCGTGTCTGATTCTAACTTTTCTGGAGTCGGCTCTAACTCGAAATTTTAATCCGCTCGATCTGGAGTCGTCTCTGACTTTTCTGGGGTCGACACAAAATTCTTCTGGAGTCGACTCTAACAGTCTGGGAGTCGACTCTAAGTCGTGGCCTGAAAATCCATCGTTCTGTCTTTTCTGATAGAGTCGGCTCTCACAGTCCCGGAGTCGACTCTAAGTCTGTGCCATTTTTCGGAGTCGCTCTGCGATTCCATGTGTCGACTCTAATGTCTGCAATCTTACCTTGACATTAGATTCAAACCAGAACTTGATTTGACTCTTGATTTTGATCATCAAATAGACTTATAATCTGAAAAACTTAATCAAAATCATTAGTAACTTCAAATGTTATACTCAAATAGTTTTGTTAATCATCAAAATCCTCAATTGGGTCAACAATCTCCCCCTTTTTGATGATGACAAAAACTTTGAGTATATGCATTAAAAATTCATTTGAATTGAGAATTATAGACATTGTTAAAGCTTAGAGACTTCCTAATAGAGAATTTGATGCCAATATTCAAAATGAATAAAAATAAACTTGACATCAATCAAATGATTTAACTTTTATATGGAGAAATTATTAAGCTCCCCCTGCATTGAATAACTCCCCCTGAAGATCTTTCTCAAAATTTCTCTCTTTTTTATCTCTTATTTCTTTTCTTATATTCTTTTCTTATTTCTTTATGCATATACACTTATCTCTCCCCCTTTTTTGTTATCAACAATAAGGTGAGTTTAAAAGCAATAAAGAATGTTATAGCGAGGTTGTTGGTTCGAATTAATCATAAAGATAGAAACTTCATTCATTGACATTCAATCAATCAGAAAATTTGAAATAAAAGTGTAATTGTATTCCAAAGCAAGATTCATTACATGTGTTTAAAATGACAGATTAAGTATGTAATCCTAGATACATGCTAAGAAAGCAAGAAATCCTAAGATACAACCTAGGATAGGATATCAAAATCAAATATGCTTATACACAATTTTCTTTAAATGTCCAATCATTTCCATAACATCATCTTTTTGGTCTTCTTAAAACTTTCAAGACAAGCTTCAATTTGAGAGACGGCGAGGTCGATATCTTTCTTTAGTTGACTGGTAGCATGAAGATAAGTTCCAGAACCGTCTGCAATGCCTTCCATCCTTTCAAAAATTTATGAAGATCAGTGCTAAAGGATTCGACGGAATTGCTAATGAAAAAGAAATCATGTCAAGTCTTGAATTAATCTCATCCTTTAATTGATTGAACTCCTCTCTTAATTTACACATATCATTTGTTCTTTGACTGTCATACTCAGCCAGTAAAGCTCTGAGCTGACCTATTTGCTCCTCAGAAAATCTTTCAGATGCCAATGCTGACTGATGTGGAAGTTGAGAGCTAGGTCCAGCTTCTGAGGGTCCAGCAGATGGTCCAGCAGAAGAAGGTCCAGCAGATGGTTCAGGAATGTCTTCTCCTCTGACTTCCTCAACTCTAACCTCTTCAGCTCTGGCCTCATGTCCTCTTTTTATCCAGTTTCCATTTTCTTTTCTAAAGCCCATTCGGTGAATTGTAGAGACACTATAGTAATCTGTATGTCTTAATTTTCTTAGTGGCTCATTGTCCATTATAAGTACACCTTGGCTTCTGAATACCAATGTTAAAACCATACCATATGGCAATGTAGATCTCTTCTTAGTAGCTGCCTCCGCCATATAGCCTATCATCATCCAGCAAGATTTACAGGTCTACCAGTGAGAATGCAGTCCATCAATAAGATGTCTCGCTCCGAGACATATTCAAACCTTCCGATTTTAGGAAATAGAATCCTTCCACAGATATTGTGAAGTAATCTGAGTTCCAAATTAAGTTGATTTGCCAAGATTTCCTCAAACTCAGAAACTTCTCTCCCTAACATCCTTGATAGTGCACCTCCTCTATCTTCATGATGATATTCAACAAGTCCAACGGTAGGCATTTCCAATAGATTACCAAGGGATTCGGCTGTGATGATTACTTTGTTCCTCTTACAACACTACTAAGCCTCCCTCTCCTCTACATAAATCATTATAAAACTCTCTTACTAGGGCAGGGTAGTAGGGATATCCAAAGAACAGACCTTCTCCCATCCCATTTCTTTCAACAACGCCCAATAGCAAAGCCCTCCGAAAAAAAAAGTTAAAATCAACTTTTCTTCCGGTAGTAATGGCCTTACCAGCTAATTGGTCGACTCGGAGAAGATGGTGAGGGTGGAGAGTCATCTTGAGTGGCAGATGAAGAAGATGACGAAGGTTGCCTCCGATTTGAACGGCGCTTCGTCGGAACAGTCGAACCACCAATGATAGCACGCCTTTTGGGAGCCATGGGATTCGATTGGAATGAGTAATCAAGGGTTTTGAGGGATTTGGAGGGTTTGGAATCAGTTTGGAAAGCTTTAGAAAGGTTTAGGAGACGATAGAAATCGTTTGGGGTCGACTCCGCCCTTTTTATTTTGACCTAGTTCCACTTAGAGTCGACTCCCGAAAATGAGGTGTCGGCTCCGAACCAGAGAATCTGTCAGCGCCCGAATTAGAGTCGGCTCTACAGAAGCCAGAGTCGGCTCTAATTGCCCAGACAGAACATCAAAATAAGAAGGTGTCGACTCCACAAACTGCAGGTGTCGACTCCACAATAGTTTCAGAGAAAAATCAAATTTCAAGGATCTGAAACTGATCAAATTAATCATCAAACTCTAGATAAGTGTTCCTTAACAATTGGGGAAACAATGAATCAAATTTCTAGATAAATTTCCTTATTGGACATAGAGGATTTTCAAGAAATTAATGAAGTCTAGATAGTTGTTGTCCTTAAGAGTTTCAGAAAATTATTCTAAAGGATCACAAACTCCTAATTCTCCTCTAAGATAGCAAAATCTCTCCTCACTCAAAGGTTTGGTAAAAATATCAGCTAATTGATCATTAGTATTAACATATTCAAGACAAACATCTTTGTTAGTTACATGTTCTCTAATAAAGTGATGTCTAATTTCAATGTGTTTAGTTCTTGAATGTTGAATTGGATTTTTAGTTAGATTGATAGCACTAGTATTATCACATTTAATAGGTATTTTATCAAGTGTGATACCATAATCTTCAAGTTGTCGCTTAATCCAAAGGATTTGAGCACAGCAACTTCCAGCTGCAACATACTCTGCCTCAGCAGTGGATAATGCAACCGAATTTTGCTTCTTGCTAAACCAAGAGATTAAGTTACTTCCTAAAAGTTGGCATACCCCACTTGTACTCTTTCTATCTAATTTACAACCAGCATAGTCAGAATCAGAATAAGCAATCAATTTTAAGGTTGAGTCTCTAGAATACCATAATCCTACATTTTTAGTTCCATTTAAGTATCTAAAGATTCTTTTAACAGCAAGTAAATGTGATTCCTTAGGATTAGATTGATATCTTGCACATAAGCAGACAGAAAACATGATATCTGGCCTACTTGCAGTTAGATAAAGAAGTGATCCAATCATACCTCTGTAATGCTTCTGATCTACTTTCTTACCTACTTCATCCTTGTCCAGCTTGCATGAGGGACTCATTGGCGTACCAAGAGGTTTAGCAGATTCCATACCAAATTTCTTGAGTATTTCCTTTGTATACTTTGTTTGGTTAATGAAAATTCCGCTTTCTCTTGTTTGATTTGAAGTCCAAGGAAGAAGTTTAGTTCTCCCATCATGCTCATCTCGAATTCTCCCTGCATTAGCTTAGCAAATTCTTGACAAAGGAGATTGTTAGTAGCACCAAATATAATGTCATCAACATAAATTTGAACGATTAATAAATCCTTTCCTTTTCTTTTAAAAACAAGGTTTTATCAACATTTCCTCTAGAAAAGTCATTTTCAATTAAAAATTTACTTAATCTATCATACCAAGCTCTAGGTGCTTGCTTTAAACCATAAAGTGCTTTGTGTAGTTTGAAGACGTGGTTTGGAAATTCATGATCTTCAAAACCAGGAGGTTGTTCAACATAAACTTCCTCATTTATAAAACCATTTAGAAATGCACTTTTAACATCCATTTGAAATAAGTTGAAATTCATATGACATGCAAATGCAAGTAGTAGCCTAATGGCTTCTAATCTAGCAACAGGTGCAAAAGTTTCATCAAAATCTATACCTTCTTCTTGATTATATCCTTTTGCAACTAGTCTAGCTTTGTTTCTAATTACTATGCCATTTTCATCTAATTTATTTCTAAAAACCCATTTAGATCCTATTATAGGGTGATTTTTAGGTCTTTCAACTAGGGTCCAGACTTGATTTCTAGTGAATTGGTTTAACTCTTCCTGCATTGCTAACATCCAATAACTATCTTTCTCGGCTTCCTCTATAGTCTTAGGTTCTATATGAGATACAAATGCAAGATGATTATTGATATCTCTCATTGATGATCTAGTCCTTACACCTTGAGATGGATCACCTATGATTAGGTCCTTAGGATGACCATAAGCATATCTCCAATCTCTAGGTAGATCTTTATCATTTTGAACAGTATCAATACCATCATCCTTAGGTGAGTCATCATCCTTAACTTCAGGTTCTTGATCTGAAGATACATTTAATTTTTCAATATCTCTTTCAATCAAAGATGTATCTTCCTCATCATCAATTTTATCTGAACTTGATGCTAAAGACTCATCAAACACTATATGAATGGATTCTTCTACAACTAAGCTTTTCTTATTAAATACTCTATATGCTTTGCTAGATGTAGAATATCCTAGGAAGATACCTTCATCAGACTTTGCATCAAACTTCCCAAGATTATCCTTACCATTGTTATGAATAAAACATTTACAACCAAATGCATGAAAATAACTTAAATTTGGTTTCCTATTGATCCAAGTTCATAGGGAGTTTTCTTAAGGATAGGTCTAATTCTAATTAGGGAATGTCAAATGTGGGCTTCCGCCCAAAAATATTTTGGAAGTTGGCTTTCACATAGCATGGTACGGCCACTTCTAAGTCCTGTCTTCTCAACTCCCTTCGGTGTTCTAGGTCATGATGTATGCCTTTTTCAAAACAGTTTCAAATAAGTGATTTTTTTTCCATGATCACTTCTAATAGACACTATGGTAGTGTTTTTCTCATTCTTAACATTTCATGAATATTGTGAAAGTCTTAAGATCCAAAAACATTACCCAAGTGAATCTAGAGTAATACTAATCACTAGACCATATTTCTTTCCTCCTAGACTTGTGGTTCTAGTAGGTCCAAAAAGGTCCATGTGTAGTAGTAGTGGTAGTAGTTGAAACAACATTCTTAGATTTGAAAGAAGTTCTCTTTGTCCAAATTGACATGCATCACATATTCGATTTATTTTCAAAATTTAAGCTAGGAATACCTTTAACTAAATCCATTTTCAATAATTTAGAAATTAGGTGTGTGCTTGCATGACCTAATCTACGGTGCCATAGCCAACCAATCTCATTCATCTTAGCATTATTAGCAACTAAGCAATGATTACTTGGAGATAAATTACTCAAATCAATTAAGTACACATTGCCATAGCGTTTACCAACAAGAATAATGCTATTATCAATGGGATTAGTAACAGTGCAAACAGAAGCTTCAAAGGAAACCTTGAAACCTTTGTCACACAGTTGGCTAATACTTATCAGATTATGTTTAAGTCCATCAACATATAAAACATTATCAATATGAGTAGATGGAGTAATTTGAATCTTACCAATACCCATGATATGGCCTTGACCATTATCACCAAAAGTAACTACTCCACCTCTTTTTGATTCAAGGGTGATGAATTGATCTTTGTCACCCGTCATGTGTCTTGAGCAACCACTATCCAGGTACCATTTTCTTTTCAGTCTGATGGCTGCAAGACACTCCTGCAAAACATTCATGTCTTAATTTTAGGTACCCAAGCCTTCTTGGGTCCTTCATGGTTAGATGCATTAAATATTGTTCCTTTGGGAACCCAAATCATCTTTTCTTATTATGTGGAGATTTACACATATATGATTTATGTCCTTTGTTTCCACATTTAAAACAAGTAATATTTGATGATTTTTCAGCATGTACAAAAATATTCTTCAAGATTTTTGCTTTTTAAGTGGATTATATCCTAATCCAGCTTTATCAAAAATAGCTTTTGATTTCCAAAATCATATTAAGTTTGATAGAGCTTAGAGTAAATTTATCAACTATAGGCTTAAGTCTATCAACTTCATTTTTCAAACTTTCTTTTTCTTTTATCAAAAGTTCTTTATCTACAACATGCTTTTCATTTTCTAAGGATAGTTTTTGCATTTGAGTTTTCAAATCTTTGTTCTTTGAACTTAGGTTGCAAAATCATCCATTAATTCATAAAAAGCACTATGCAATTCATCGAAAGTGAAGTCATCAAGAAAACTCGGACTTACCTCATCATTGTCCGCCATGAAGCATAGATTGGCCATTTCACTCTTTTCTTCCTCTTCGGAACTTGAGCTTTCCGAATCGCTCCATGTGGCCATCATTGCCTTCTTTTTGAACTTCCGGGTGCCTTTCTTTAGTTGAGGGCATTCAGATTTAAAGTGACCCGGCTTCTTGCATTCAAAGCAAATAACTTCTTTTTCTTTGCCCTTGTCCTCATCTTTTCTTGCAAAGGGCTTTTTCTTTTCAAACTTCTTCTTCTTCATGAATCTTTTAAATTTCCTTGTGATGAGTGCCATGTCCTCATCATCACTTTCATCTTCAGATTCATGAGGCTCTTCCATATATTCAGAAATCTTAAGAGCCATAGTTCTCTTCTTCTTTGACTCATCATCATCAACATGTTGCTTAATTTGAAGCTCATGAGTCATCAAGGATCCCAATAATTCTTCTAGGGGTAGGGTACTTAGATCCTTTGCCTCTTGTATTGCAGTCACTTTAGCTTCCCAAGTCCTAGGCAAGGAACGCAAAACCTTTCTCACAAGATCAGAATTATCATAAGATTTACCAAGACTTTTTAAACCATTAACTATATCAGTAAATCTTGTAAACATATCAGCAATAGATTCACATGCATCCATTTTAAACAATTCATACTTATGAACTAGCATGTTAATCTTGGATTCCTTGACTTGATTTGTTCCCTCATGGGTAACCTCAAGTCTATCCCAGATTTCCTTAGCAGAAATGCAAATAGATATGCGATTGAATTCATTTGCATCTAATGAACAGTATAAAACATTCATTGCTTTGGCATTGAGTTGTGCCAATTTTTTATCATGTTCATCCCATTCCGTTTCCGGTTTAGGAATCTCCATGCCATTAACTCTAGCAGTGGGTGTGTGTGGTCCATTGACTATAATACTCCATAGATCATAGTCAAGTGCTTGAATAAAAATTTTCATTCTAGCCTTCCAATAACCATAGTTTGAACCATTAAATAAGGGTGGTCTATTAGTAGATTGGCCTTCGAAAAAAGATGAACCAGCTTGAGTTGCCATGTGGATCTTTGACTCTTGATCGTTAGATCAAATCAAATGAGCACTAGCTCTGATACCAATTGTTGGTCCAGATAGCAACCCAAAGGGGGGGTGAATTGGGTTTTTCAAAAATTTAAACTCTTTTGAAAGATAACCCCAGCGGAAATAAAAACTTAGATTCACACAAATTAAGACTGAACAAGCACAAATAAAGAGTTGAAGATAAAGAGACAATCACGGCAAACACAGGAGATTTTATAGTGGTTCGGTGTACCTACACCTACATCCACTCCCAAGTACCTCTTGGGTCCATACTATAATCAAACTGATTACAGCAGAGTTGTTTTGCAAGCTCACAACTCGAACTTGTTGTTTTCCCGGGTGCACAACGAACCCAGCTGGTTTTCAAGGCTCACCAGCACAAAACCTATCACCACAAGCTAATGCTTGCACAAGGCTAACAGCCTCAACAGAATCAATCACCAGATTGACCCAGCAAACAATATTTGTTTTTACAAGATAAACAGCTCCTCCAATGAGCAAATATACAATAATGAAACAATAATAAGAGATAGGAATCAAAGCCTGATTCGCAGATCTTGGTGGCTTCTTCCTTCTCTTCCTTTGAATGGATCTTCCTTCAAGATGCTCTTGAGACTCAGAAGATCAGAAAACTAGGGCTTCTTACTTCTCTTGAGATTTCTTCGAAATAGAACAACAAAAGCTTGGAATCTCTCTCTCTTCTTTTGGGGAATCAGTATGATCTTTCCTTACAAGTTTTCCCTCTTTTCTTTTCTGATAGATCTCAAAGATTTGTCTCTATTCTTTTCTTTTTGCCTCTCTTGTCTCTCTTTTGGGATGCAACAAACCTCTTCTTATAGATCCCGATTAATCCATAAATAGTTTGAAACTATCCGTTAGAAACAAGTGTAAGAAGGATTAGATCCATAAATAACAATAGCCGTTGGGATTAAAATAGATAAAGATAAAGTTTAGAGTCGTTCTGACAGTTCTGGAGCCGTGTCTGACATTCTGGAGTCGGCTCTAATTCGAAATTCTTTAATCCGCTCGATCTGGAGTCGTCTCTGACTTTTCTGGGGTCGACACAAAATTCTTCTGGAGTCGACTCTAACAGTCCGGGAGTCGACTCTAAGTCGTGGCCTGAAAAACCATCGTTCTGTCTTTTCTGTTGGAGTCGGCTCTAACAGTTCCGGAGTCGACTCTAAGTCTGTGCCATTTTTCGGAGTCGACTCTGCGATTCCATGTGTCGACTCTAATGTCTGCAATCTTACCTTGACATTAGATTCGAACCAGAACTTGATTTGACTCTTGATTTTGATTATCAAATCGACTTATAATCTGAAAAACTTAATCAAAATCATTAGTAACTTCAAATGTTATACTCAAATAGTTTTGTTAATCATCAAAATCCTCAATTGGGTCAACAGCTGAGGCCAAGGAGTTGCCTTGCTGAGGCCGAGGCGGATTGGCTGAGGCCGAGGGACTGCCTTGCCAAGGTTGACTTTTGGGAGGCCGCTTTGGGCAAGGCGACTTGGGAAGCCGAGATGGGAGGCCACCTTGGACAGGGCTAACTAGAACATGCTATCATCGTTGCCCATAGGGTTAACGGTCCCAAGAGATCCTACCCCCTTCATCATTAGTGTTAGAGCCCCGTTTAGACATCCATGCCATATCTCTGGCCACATGGGATCGGAGGCTATATAGCTGCAAATGGCACAGATCGAGGAAACGTGCACGTTGGCCACAAGAATGGAGACACTGTGACGTCTTGTGGGTGTGTCCGACTGAGGTCATCTGGATGCTCGTTGCCCCTAGGAGATGTTCGTTGCCCCATGCCAACGCTGCCCAACCGAGCCCCCATGGTCGTCTGGGTCTTTGCTCAAATTGAGCGAGTGGCCATCCTCTTCAGCCATCAAAGATGATAGAGGAGTGGGTGCCATCAAGCACCGGCGAACCCATAGCTGCCGCGGCTGCGAGATCACCCTCCTCGCGCCAGGCGTCTAGTGGGTCCGAGGGATTCGGATGGCATCAATTCATACATTTAAAAAAACTGAGCCCCGCCCTCTCTGTCTGAAGTCGGCAACGTTAGGTAAGTTGCTGATGTGGCAGGTGACATGGCAAGGGACTCATGAAGAGGCTGCCACATGTCGATGATCGATGTGGTGCTTGCATGGCAACCATACGTCGCTCGAGATGCCACGTGGTGATGGCGTACGTGCCACCCCCATATCTGCTGCCACTTGTTTGCTGATCGATGTAGCCTCCACTTCAGCGCATGATGCATGGCATCAAGTGGCTGTTGACTTGCTGATGTGGCGCTTACATGACTACCATGCAGACATGACGTAGCAGTGGCAAGTCGGCGAAAGTGGCTATAAATGGTTGCCATTTTTAGCTGATTCAGGGACTTAGGTGTAGTTTAATGATATCATGGGGATCTACTGTTAATTCTACTAGTGGCAAAGATTGTTGAAAAGTTTGATGTAATAGTAGGGTCTTTAGGTTAATTTTCCCATAAAATTAATAAGTCTAAAATTTTTCTATTTTTACAAAAAAAAAAGAAAAATACCTTAAAAAATTCATAAAAAATTGCAAAAAACATTAAAAAATTTGATGGAAGCATGATTACCATGCTTAGTATGTAGATAGTATTTATGCCAATATTTATTAATTTTTATAAAAAATTACACTAATGGCCTATATGGTTAGCAGATTATGCATTGAAATAATGCAATAGCATATGATTATAGTTAGGGCATATATGAATTTGCTATGCATATTTATTTTGATGTTATTGTGATATTTAATTATGCCTAGTGCTAAAATTAATTATTACTTATTATAATTAGTTTATTTCATGATAATAATTTATGAATCATATGATATATCCATTTTAATTTGCCTTATTCATGCCATGAGTTTAATGTGGATTTAGTCTAACTAGCATTCTATTTGTAGATTAGAGATAAGTTATCTAAAATGAAAAATAGATGAACTAAATACTCTATCTTATCAAGCGGATGATGATTACCAGCTTAGCAAAAATTTCAATCCTATTTGGCAAGAAAGAGTATCCAAATCTAATTAATTTTCAAATGATAAATAATGCTTATGATATGTGTCTAACATCAAAACCTAGCTTGAATAAATATAGTGATGGCCTCCAAGACTATTGTAGCTAATCTTAACAAAGATAAAAGCTAGATGAATAAAATTATAATATATGACAAAAAGATTTAATATTTACTTAATAAATTAGAAATCATAGAAACTCTTGCCTTACTATGACTTGACTATCTAGCATGCATGTTCGAGAAGTATATGATAATTGGATGAAAAAAAGATTATTGTATGTACACTACTATATTAAGTAATATTTATAATGTCTTATTAGAAATATAACAATTTTCATGTGGCCTAATCTATATGGAATCAGCTTAATTAAAATCAAATTTGATCAAACTTTTGCAATAAAGCTTTATGCTTTAAACTTGAAGTTCATGCAGTATACTAAAAATCCTAAATATTCTATACTTGAGCATCTTCATGTAATAAGCAACCTGATTAGGAATTTGAAAGTTGCTTAAAGTGAATTGATAGATAAATAGCAGGTATTGGCAGTGATTTATTTTCTACCTGATCCTAAGTAGAGGTAGATGAAGCTTCTGATGATGAATAATGAGCACATCAACACCTTTGATAATATTTCTCATTATTTAGAGTTAGAAGCTAAATGCATGAAAGCGAGTTGTCTCACGGACTTTGTAACTAAAGCTGGGCCTTAGAAGCTTAAAAAATAAAAGAGAGAGAGAGAGGGCAAGACAAGGTGGAATTGGCTAGTTAAGGGCTCAAGGAGAAAAAGGTAGCCAGGCCTTAAAGAGGTTAACAAGAGGGTAAGAGAAATGTAGTGAAAATGAGGTGCTGCAATTATGGAATTAAGGGATATCTGGCTTATGATTCTATTGAGCCTAAAAAATAATACCTTCATTACTTAACTCTCTCAATATTTATTCATATGCATTAGTTGTTGATATATTCCTTCATTAGATTATAGACATGGTTGCATAGTATGAGATCGAGCTAACTATGTAGATTTTTACTAGACATTAGAGGATGCCCAATATATTATACTTGGGAATGACTCGTGTATACAAGTATTAGATATAGATGCCTATCACTTAAGAATGCGTAATAGATGGTATTACTCCTACATGTTTTTTTAACATTCTGGATATTCGATGTAATATATATTTAGTGCTTGCTCTATTGGCCTTGGGTTGTTCTTTTAATTTCTTTGAAAATGTCATGAATATATATATGGATGATGACTTATTCTTCTATGAAAAATTATTAAATAATTTTTTTAAACTTTATATTAATTGTAATATTATTTATTTATTTATTTCTAAGAATGATAGTTTGAATGACATACTAGATTTGGTCATATAGGCAAAATAGAATGAGAAAACTGGCTACTTAGGTCCTTTTGATAAAGTCAATTTTACTTAGTAGGAAAGGTATTAAAGAAGTCTTTTGGCAAGTGTCTAAGGACCTCTCGACTTTAGAACTAGTGTATTCTAGTATATATGGACCTATGTGTTAGTATATGCCTATATCTAATGGATTGAATGCTATATATGTATACATTCTATGAATACAAATTAAATAAAGTAGTTTCTTTATCTATCTAGATATCCTTTATTATATATATTTGATATATTTATTTATGAGATAAAGTCCAAAAGAATGTGAACTATGCATATAAAATTTATAATAAGATTATAAATTGTGAGATCTAAATTGCACGTTATGATTTGATTCTTTAAATTTTTTTAATCGATGTATAGACAGAATTGGACATCGTCGAACGTCGTGAACTGGCACATATTGCATATTCTCATCCTTGTAATGAGCAGCTGATCTTGCAAGCTAAGTATGAGATACTTGGATAGGTGTGCGGATACTCGTTATTATAATGATGCATTGATTGATCCATACAGAGATCCTATATGAATATTTTATATAGTGTCAATGGTTGATCTCTGATGATGGTTGTGTGAGTGATCCTTTGATTTGAGGTATTTACTGTATCTCATATGTGGAATGCCATACTTTGACGATATACAAACGTTGCTCTAGCCATGAGTGGCAAATATGGTGATGGTTGGGTCTGACATAAAATACGTGGAGGTAATGATTGATCAAGTTAGAATTCGTCTTCCTTAATAGAGAGGGTTATATTCCATGGTCACTTAATGGATTGATTAGACTTAAAATCCTTACAAGATTGAGTTGGAATCCAAAATGATTTTGAAGTTCTAATTCATATGAGTCAGTCTTTCCTGAGATCAAGTAAACAAGATCAGTTACAAGATTGACACTTTCCATGCTACTGACTGATCTGGGATATGCGACGACTGGATTGAATCGTACGGTAATCGATCATGGATAGGTGATGTAACTACGTGGCATAACTCTATGACAGTTGGGTAATCTTGATGCTTTGCTAGAGGCACTCATGATTTGTAATTATGAATAGGTTGATCAAGTCAAAGGATTGACTAGGTCAACATCAGGTCAGATTGATTCATGATTGTTTCCAATGTGTGGGGGTCCAATGGGTCACACACATTAAGGATCATTTGGATGAGTTAAACTGAGAATTAAATTGGATTTAATTCTGATTAGATAGCCATTTCTAAGTCGATTATGATTGGGTTTGACCAATCTTAATTAGATTGAGATTGACATTGAATGGATGAATGTAAATTCATCCTGGAGGAATTGATGTGCATCTAATGGTCCTTATAGAAGGATCTTTTCTTTTGTATGAGAGTGTACATATGATGCATACTTGTCATTAATTGGATGACCATGATTAAGCCCAAGTGTTGGGCATGATCAATTGGATTTAATACTATGTGATGGTGTGCTGAATCTTTGGTCAATTGTGTGCCATTTGATGGCACATGGAGCATAGGATACAAGCCCATCATTGGGCTATTTTCCCTCCACGTGGAAGCATATGAAATGCCCAAGAATCGGACGTGAAATGTGGGCATGGGACTCATGCAAATATGGGCTTGGTCAATGTTGACTTGGTTATGGTAGTTAGTTGTGTCTTGTTGGGACATGGCTAACTAACTTCCTTGCTTGATCATTATATGACATGAGATGTCATAATGATTCAAATTTAAATTTAAATGGATTTAAAATTTAAATTAAATTAAATTTAAAAAATTTAAAATTTAAATTTGAATTTGGCATGAAATCTGGATTGATTTCATGAAGATTAATTTGGTTGCAAAAGCTTTTAGAAGCTTGGTTCAAAATTTAAATGCTGAATTCTCATTGGCTGAAATTTAAGCCCCTTAACAACTTACAACCAATTTGTTTCATGGAAGATCAGATTTGATCTAATCTTGAACGTGGGGATAGCTAGTGGCATGAGCTATTAAAAACCTATGCAACACTAGGTTGGATAACGATTATGATCCTTCGAAAAGAGCTCGGTCAATCTAAGTTATCCACCTAATTTTATCTCATCTCATACCATAGCAAAAATACGCCTTCCTCTCCTTATTTTTCACGTGAATCCTTCATCATATTTTTAAGAGATTGAAATTTGATCTCCAACTCTCTAAATATCATCTCTTGATTTGTGAAGCAATTTGAGGCAAGATAGAGGCGCTAACACCCCTCTGTCGAAGAGCTGCCAACCAATCTTTGGAGGATCTCATCCACTCTGCGTGGATCACTGTTGGAGGCCACACGTTTGGGTGGCTAGTGGTAGCGAGGACTATGGCTTCATCAGCATACTCCATCGGTAAAGAACACAGGTACATATGAGTTTTAAATTTATTTTATGTTAATTTAATTATTTTCTATCCCTCAAATATCTTGGCCCTCAGGGTCTTCAGGGTTGCATCTAATATGCAAAATAATTGATTCCGTAAAACTTGATTTGATCTATTTTTCATCATGAAAACCTAACACTATGAATATAAGAGCATATCATGGCATCTCTTATTTTCTTATATTTATAGTTAACTATTCATGACTTGAATATACGTATCTGATCTTTCACTGCTAAGAAATGTTTGCTTCAAGAAAATCAGGTCAAGTGTCTACATGTGTGGTTAATTAGGTCAAATATCTACATGGGCTTTCTGGCATGGTAGTTGAGTTGATTTTTGGAATTGACTCTCATCTTGATTGTCTTACTGCTACCGATGCATTCTGAGGCAAAGATATGAGAAGTTCTTAATAAAAAAAAAATGTTCTATTGGAATACTTTCTCTCTCTTGCATGATTTTTGAATCCATCGTCTATGAGGAGACAATGGTGTAGAGCATGGAATGAGAAGGAGACTTTGATAGCCTTCTTCCGCTTGATGATTCCATGATCGGAGAAACAAAGCCCATCCATCCGTGATTTTCTTCATCCAGATAATCCTGTACCCTCATGGTCTAAGGTTATAGTTAGTCGAATGGGTGATTGATGTCTTTCTTGTTACTGCTTCAAGGTTTAAACTCACGACTCACTGGTGACACGTGCTCACTTAGCCATACATACGAAGCAACCCGAAAGGCAGAGAATAATGCACAGAGAGGGAAAGAATTATCCCTCTCAGTATACTTGCCTTGTTTATTAACGAAGATGATATTCCGCCTGAATTATGTATCTTCCCAAGTAGATCAAACAAAAAATGCTCTTTATTTATTTAATTTCGAGTAAGTCAATAATGCTGAACCCTTCAAAGGTACACGACCCTGACTGTCTATCTACCCAATTATGAAAACAAGCATGTCACCATTTTCAGTTGAGCATTGGAGAATGATTTCTATATAGACAAGAAAAGACTATTGCGTTGAAGCCTGAAGGCAACTTGCTTGGTACCACAATAAGAAACCACAAAAGGATATGTTTCTTATCTCGGGCAACATCAACGGAGCCGCCGAAGTATTTAATTCAAGTCTTTATGCATGGGAACAACCATTGCCAATATGAAGATTACGTACATTGAATGCTTCAATAGAACAGAGGGAACACGCACGGATCCATACACGAAGAGAGAAACATCAAAGAGGGGAAACTGGGAAGCCAATTCCATGGCGAGTTGTAGGGAAAATAACAAACACTGCACCGCCAAACACTCCGATCGCAACGGGCAATGCTGTGAGCACCTGCTTCATATCTTCCGACGGGGTCGGGTAGAAGCACGACACCACGTTCTTATCAAACAAGGCCACCGCCGCGAAGATCAACACGGACATGAAAGCATGGACGAAATCTATGAACTTTATCCTATACTTGGCTGCTATCTCTGGAGGGAGAGGTGCTGTGCCGTCGATGATCCACATACCACGGAAGGTAGCCAGCCCGTACTTTATTTTCCCGGCCGCAACCTGGACGCTGTCAGTGAAGCTTAGGATGAAGCATGACAACCCGCAGAGCGCCACGAGGCACGCCGTCATGATTCGGCTCGCATCGGTGCAGCGGCCTAAGTTGGTGAGGATGGGGGACAGGACTTGGAAGGCGAGGACCGTGCCGGTAGGGAGGAGGTTGGCGAGATGGGCAGCGCTCCTAAACGTCTGGCTCATGGCCTGCTGTACCTTGGTCATCTCGTCGCCATCCGATGGCTCGTTAACCAGGAGAGGCTGCTGCTCTTCTTCATGGCGATGGCCTTCCACATCTTCCACCTTGGTTGCCATGGCCTTGATCTCTTCTCTCTTTCTTCAGTTTATCTTCCCCTCTTATCCAGACCTGATCACGAGGATCACAAACGGGGTTCTGCTTTTAACTATGTTCACGAGCAAGGTTTTTATTTTTATTTTTTAAGGAAGAAAGGACCAGACGGCGTCTTTGGTTTCCTTACGTTAGACGGCAGCTCTGATAACCGTTATATAATAGTTTTTTTTTTCTTTTTTTCAAACAAAAAACACCGGAATAAAGGAACTACAACGTAGGGGTTGGATACAATTGGTCAATGCTGCTCTAACTCCACAAGAAGCAAGGGATTTATGTTCAAGATCCATTAAACATAATTAATAAACATATCATACCTTTGACTGATTCATTAATTTAAAACTAATTCATAATTAATTTAATTATTATATAAATTAATTCGTGTAACACGGTCCATAAATTTGATATCATTTACTAGACTTGTTTAATTTATTAAAATTAATTTTATCTTTTAATTTTTAACTGATAAGATTATTGTTTTATTATCAATTAGGACACAATGGATGGAAACGAATTGCTCAATTCAACTCAACTAAGCTTTTTTTTTTTTTAATAACTATATGGGGTTGGCTACATTAATCTACTTCATCCATTTTGCTCTATTCAGAATTAAATCAACACTCAAATTACGTTCTACTTCTTCATATAGTTTGATTTAATAGATTCATATTTTTGAAGATAAAGTTTAAATTATGCTACTTACATATATTATCACAAGTCACTTATTACAAACGTTAGATGAAGTAAAATATAATTTTTAAATTACATGAGTTGAAAATAAATAATATATTCATATCAATCAAAATATGATTTGATTCTTAAATGAATTATACATCTCATGCCAATGTAATCTATATAATGTACTAATCAAATTCAAATCTAAAATTTTAACATGATTAATTAATAAATGAATTACATTTGGATTGATCCATTTATTATCATATTCTGAAATGGATATAATTTGATAACTGTCTATTGATCTGGGGCGACCGTTATATAACAGGGTTTTATTTTTTTTTTAAAATGTAGGGTTCTCGAGAAGCTTATTGCATCCATGGGTTAAAAGGTTGGCTTTGGCTAGAGAAATGTCCCTCCCATATTGCACATAATGTGCGTAGGGTTGGAAAAAATTAAATAATTTATCATTTGCATGTAAATTCTCATCTCCTCCGTTTTTATAATCCTTGAAATTAAATAACTTAATTATATTTTGATAATTAAAAAAACATTTCCCCCCTCCGAATCTCCTGAATGCTTAGTTATTTTACACTATTTGTATTCCTATGTTGACGTTCTTAACCTCGTAAGTGCTTTGGCCCGAAATGGTGAGATGATGAGAGATATATATTGGCCTGATTATAATGCGACACCTGAGAGTAAATCTCTCTCACGTCCGTAATCCTTTGGACCAACCGTCATCCTGCGCGCGGGCAACTCCACGGCGTTGGTCTTTTGGATGAGGACACGGAGTTCCTGGGGGATCCGATCGTTCCCCTCCTAGCAGGGGACATTATTGGACTTGCTTTGTCTAGGAGCTGGTGGCCGGCAAATCCAGAAGGAGACTCTTCCCTCACGAAGTTCCTGTCCCATGGATGCATGCTGATCAGAGAGGCCTCCAAGGGGATCTCACAGTTTAGAAATCATGAAATTGTCATTTCTCCTTGGTCAATCAGGGATCATGGAGCCCATCATATGCTGAGTTTCAGAGCTAAGCTCCTCCTCAGTGGATTTCCCATGATAGCAAGGGACCCAGATCGAGGCTGTTGGAAAAATCGTCTCAAGTTTTGCAGTACTAGAAAAGGAGCTAGAGAACTCTTTTAGTAGCATATATATCTCAAATGGAGGTTTCAGTTCTTTGTGTTTCTAGCACTGGATGACGTCTATTACCATATCTCTATGGATGCGAAGGATGTTATGGAAGGGAGAGCTCCCCTTCGAAATTGAAGCCACAGGAAGATTGGAAGGCTGGATGGGACCCCTAAAGGTCTGTTTTCTTCCCTAGTTCAACGAGAAGGAGTGAGTGTGAGCAGAGGAAGCAGAACATGACTGAAATGGACTCAGGGAATCAGAGAGTAGTCCTTATTCAAATGAAGGCAGGTAGCTGGGGATGCAAGGAATTCAGGAGAAACTCAATCCACGGCCGGAGATGTGCTTGTGGCGGACCATTGTCATCTAGCTCCATCGCTGATCAAAGATCCAACTTCTGTTTGGATTGAAGGCAGGACATCGCTCAACCTAGGGGTCAATGGAGGTAGAGGGTGTGTATCACCCAGTCTTACTGATTCCATTGTCACAGATTCCCCTCTGTTTTGAAACCTTGCAAACTTTTTCTAGTCAGTGCGGGTGGGAGTTCCTTTACCAGGGGAATTTTCAAATTTAATTGATCTTTCCTCCCCCCAGAGTTGGCAGCCAAAGGTCTCGTAGAGGGCCGACTGCGTGCCACCTGTGACCTATTTCATGTGGAGTTCCTCAATGGATCCGAAAGAAGTTAGGCATGAAAACTGGGATTATTCTCCTATAGCATGTTGTTATGCTTCTACTACTATTGGTCAGCTAGAACCCAGTTCATATAATAAGGTTAAGAAATTAGTATTTAGGAGAATGTTACGAAAAAAAAAAGATTTTAGCTCTTAAAAGAATGAAATGTGGGACATAGTTCCTTTACCTTATGATTTTTATCTTATTCCATGCAAGTGGGTACGTATATAGAGTGAAAAAAAGAGTAATGAATTTATTGAACACTACAAAAATAGGCTTGTAGCAAGAGGATTCTCACCAAATTAAGTATGGAATTAATTTTCACGAGATTTAAGTTTAGTTGCAAAATTGATTATAGTCAAAGTGCTTATTTCCTTAGCAGTCAGTAAGGATTGGTCTTTATGGTAGATGGATAAATAATATATATGATACAGCTTTCTAAGTTTTTTGACTCCTTTTATTTCGAGTTTATTTATAAACTTAAAAAGTTTTGTATGGTCTCAAGCAAATATCAAGAGCATGGTATGAAAAAATTGTAATATATTTATTGTTTTATGACTATTCTTTATATTCTATGTGTTCTTGTTTATTTATGAAGCACATTAATAAGGGTGGGATAATAAGTCGGCATTATGTTGATATCTTGATTGTTATTAGTGATGATTTTGATGAGGTTTGTAGTGTTCATGAATATGGTTTGATATATAAGAACTTGGTAAATTAAAATATTTTTTTGGTATTGAAGTAGCTAAACTCAAAATACCTTTTTTATTTATCAAAGAAAACATGCTCTTAATCTACTAAAAAAGATGGATTGACTAATTATAAACACATGCGGAGAATCCAATTTAAAATTGAGCTAATGGTAAGGCAAGCTTCTAGATAATCCTATTACGTATAGATAAGTTGTAGGTAATTTAATCTATCTAACATCATGTTGAGGGGTAAAATCTGTGTGTCAATAATCGTGCACATGGCTAGGGCTAGCCTGATTCCTACTCGCTGTGCGACACCCGCCAGAGATAAGTCAGCCTCGGTAAGTCGCCCCTCGCCGAGCAAGGATTTCCAAGGCGCGGATCACATCTCTCGGCCCTCCGGCCGAGCTATATCTATCTCTCGAGCTCTCGGTCCCTTTAGACGAGCATCTCTCGGCTTCTCTAGCCGAGCTATATCATCTCTCGGCCCCTCGGCCGAGCTATATCATCTCTCGGTCCCTCTAGCGAGCTGTATCTCTCTGGCCCCTCTAGCCGAGCTATGTCATCTTTGCCTCTCTAGCCGATCTCTCCCATCGCTCGGCCTAGCCCGAGCAATATCTATACCTCTGCGAATTCGATGCGGAGAACTCGAATTCGCAAGATTCCAAACAGAAATCATATCCGGGAGTGGCCTAGGATCGCGAGAGTGGCCTAAAGCCTGGAGCCTATGTCCCCGTCAAATCTCGAGACATCAACAAGCTCTCCTAGCCGTCAATCCTCTAACCAACAGGATACGAATCTATTAACCTCATAACAAACGGGATTCATATCCTAACGACTTTCGGACCCATGATGCCCCCCAGGAATCAGGTGATCCTCTATAAATAGAGTCGTCTACCGACTCCTCAGGTATGCGCACTTGCTCACTGGCACGCTCTCTTTCTGCCTAAACTTCTCCCATTTTCCGCCATTAGCGCTCTGCTCAGAGCTCTCAAAGGCCACCCTTGGAGAGACTCTTCAATAAGAGCCTTCTCCTCTTGTTTGTTGATTGCCGATCCTGCTGACTGAGCGTCAGAGGGTCTTCCGCGGAGGGCCACCCCCAACGCCTCGTGAGGACTGTTTTGCAGGTCCACCCAGGAGGGAGCCCGATCGCGCTCGAGTTGGAGGACAGATTTCAGCAGCAACAAATTGGCGCTAGAGGAAGGGCCTCAAGTCCCATAAACTTGTGATCCAGGAGATAAGGATCTCGATCTGAAAGAGAACTCCTTCCATGGCCAACCGAAGAAAGGCTACCTCCGAAGCCCGAGATCAGGTCGCCTCCCAAAGGCCTGATCCGGTGAGCAGTGTTGCGCCGCCACCACTGCCAGTTGAGACTCCATTGCCACCAGCGCCCGTGACCCAGGACCAGTTTGCCTCACTGGTCCAGCAAGTCCAGGCTCTGGCCCACCTGATTCAGGGGCGCTCCGAAGCCCCCGTCCAGATGTCCTGCCCCTCACCCCCCTGAGGAGGATGCAGCCCCCGCTCATCCAGCGATCTCTTCTTTCGGCCCGCATGGGGTTGCGGACCCCCTCGCTGTCTCAGGAAGTTGAGCCAGCTCCCCAAGGAGTCTGCGATAAAGATCTCCCTAGATCTCGGTGGGCCCGATCCCTCTCCCGGTGTTCTCTCGCCATGATTCAACACCGTCTCAGTATCCTCCTCGTCCTGCCCCTTCTGCTTTTCTGATAGGGAGATCCACCGCCAACTTCAGAAATGCATCAAGAGCTAGACGCCGCCAAGCAGGCCCATCCGCTTCAGAATAAGGCGGAGCAGGGCATCCCCTTCTCTAAGAAGATCATGGAGGAAGTGATTCCCTTCCATGTCAAGTTGCCCACCATCGAGCCTTATCATAGCTCCTTCGACCCGACGACCATCTCAGCAGCTTTCGATCGATCATGATGTTCCACAGGGCATCAGATGCGATCCTCTGCCGCGCTTTCCCTTCCACCCTCAGGGGATCTGCTCGAACCTGGTTCAATGCTTTGAAACCAGGTTCCGTTAATTCCTTCGACGAGCTGAGCCACCTCTTCATCAGCCAGTTCGTCAGCAGTCGCCGTCACCGACGGAGATCCGACTCCCTCTCTGAGGTTAAGCAGAGAAAGGGGGAGTTCTTGAAGAAGTATCTCGGCCGTTTCAACACGCCATGCTAGAGGTGGACCACCTTAATCATGAGGTGGCCATGTCCGCCCTGGCGGGCGGAGTATTGAAGGAGAGTGACTTTTACCTGGCGCTGAAGGTCAGCTACCCTCCAAACCTCTCCGACATGATGGCTCTGGCAGACAAATATGCCAGAGTCGAAGAATCGCGGAGAGCTGCCCGAGCCGAGCTGACGAAGAAGAAAGAGCCCAAGGGCTCAGATAAGCACCGACCTGCCCGTCAGCCAAGCCCGCCTCGCCGCCAAAGGATTCCCCAGCCGCCGCCAAGGAACCGCACTCAGAGCCCGCCTAGGAGGTTCAATCGATTCACTCTGCTTACTGCCCCAAGAGCGGAGATCCTTATGGAAATCGAGCGCCAACTCCCTCGACCTCCTCCTCTTCGAGGAAATGCGGCCCGAAGAGACCCCGCCAAGTATTGCCGCTACCACCGCGACCATGGCCACGACACTGAAGAGTGCTGGCAACTGAAGAATGAGATCGAAAGGCTCATCCAAGGGTAGACTGGATCGGTTCAGGGGAGCCCCGAGCCAAGAAACGGGGGCGATCGCCGGCCTGAGCCCCAGCAGCAACCTCTTCCTCCTCCAAATCCTCGGTCGCTGGCCACATTAATGTGATTGAGGCGGTTGGTAGTCCTTCAGGCGGGAGGGACGATGAAGAAGGTTCGGTGCCAAAGAAAGCGCAAACTGACGAGCTCTCTTTCTCCAACGATGACTTCCAGGGGATACAATTCCTGCATGATGATGTGCTAGTTGTATCTCTTAATTTGAACAACTATGATGTAAGCCGAATTCTCATTGATAGTGGAAGCTCGTCAACGTTTTGTACCTCGATGTGTTTGTGAAGATGAAACTTTCATGGAGAATCTCCGAGCCATGGACTCCACCCTAATGGGGTTCACCGGCGATGTAATTACCCCGAGGGGGTCGTGACCTTGATGGTCCGAGCAGGAACCTAGCCTTCCGTTGCCACTGTGTATGCAGATTTCCTAGTGACCAAGCTTTGGTCGCCTTACAACGCGATCTTGGGAAGACCCGGCTTGATGTCCCTCAAAGCTCTTCGATCTGCCAAGAATTTTCAATGGACTCCCGAGTGCCAAAAGTCATTCGAGGACCTTAAGAGGTATCTCGGCTCGCCACCCCTCCTCAGCAGCCCCAATCTGGGAGAAATGCTGTTTCTGTACCTGACAGTCTCTGAAGGCACGATTAGCGTGGTCTTGGTCAGAGAGGAGAAGAAGACCCAGAGGCCGATCTACTATGTCAGCAAACTGCTCCGGAACGCCGAGACAAGGTACACCCGAATCGAGAAGCTGGTCTTGGCCCTGGTAATATCGGTTCGGAGATTACGACCATATTTCCAAGCACATTCTGTGACGGTCCTTACCGACCAACCCATCAAGGCGGTGGTCCATCGCCCGGAGACATAAGGAAGAATGGCTATGTGGGCTATTGAGTTAAGCGAGCATGATATCTTTTATCAACCTCGCCCGGCCATCAAAGCCCAGATTCTAGCTGATTTCCTCCTTGAATGCACCATCCCTGAAGATGGCTCCACTCCGGACTCCTCCGAACATCCAAGATCTGATGCCCTGTGGCTCCTCCACATCGACGATCCTCCAATGCCAATGGCTATGGTGCTAGTTTGATCCTCACCAGCCCCGAGGGGACGACCTTTGAGTACGGCGTTCGATTCTCCTTCCCAGCCTCCAACAACAAAGCCGAGTATGAGGCCCTGCTCCCTGGACTCCGATTCACCTATGATCTGAAAGTGAAGAGGCTAAATGCCTTTACCGACTCTCAGTTGGTAGCCAGTCACATGCGGGGCAAATTCGAGGCCCGAAAGCCAAACATGATTCGTATCTCCGGCAGGTGCGGGACTTGCTTTCCACTTCTCTGAATTTGAAGTTATCAGATCCCCATATCTGAAAATGCTCGTGCCGATATGTTATCCCGACTTGTGACTGTGGAATCGATGAGTTCCGAGCAAAAGTTTCCCCTAGAAATCTTGAAAAAATCTAGCATCGCGGAGGTAGACCGAGTGATGCAGATTGAGGTCGAGCCATCCTGGTTCGACCCAATATTGAAGTATCTTAAAGAAGGGTCACTCCCAGCCGACCGCAAGGAAGCAAAGAAGCTAAGATTGCAAGCTACCCACTATGTGCTGATCAACGATCAGCTGTATAAGCGGTCTCTTTCCATGCCGCTGCTCAAATGCCTCTGCCTGTCCGAAGCTGATTATGCTCTTTGGGAGGTACATGAAGGAATTTGCGGCAACCACCTGGGGAGTCGATCTCTGTGCCACAAGGTACTGCGCCAGGGATATTACTGGCCTACCATGCAAAAGGATGCCGATGATCTCGTCCGAGCCTGTGACCCGTGTCAGAGGCACTCCAACATCCAGAGGCTCCCCTCCGCTAGTTTGGTCCCTATTTCCTCCGCTTGGCCTTTGCTAAGTGGGGGATGGATATTCTTGGCCCTTTTCCCCTTGCCACTGGACAGAGAAAATTTTTATTTGTCGCCATCGACTACTTCACCAAGTGGGTCGAGGCCGAAGCAGTAGCCCAGATAACCGAAGCTCGGCCAGGGACTTCGTGTGGAGATCCATCATTTATCGCTTTGGCCTCCCGCATACCATCATCATCAATGGAAAGCAATTTGATAATCCCAAGTTCGGGAGTTCTGCGAGGATCATGGCATCAGTCATCGCCTCACCTCAGTAGGGCGTCCGCAAGCCAACAGAGAAGCCGAGGTAACAAACCGGACCCTACTTCAAGGGATTAAAGCTCGGCTCGCTAGAGCTCGAGGTAGATGGACGGACGAACTTCATCATGTTCTATGGGCCTACCGCACTACCCAAAGAATCCCCACCGGCGAGACCCCGTTTTGGATGGCCTTTGGCACGGAAGTCGTCATCCCCGTGGAAATAGGCCTCCCCTTTCCACGAGTGAAAGCTACTTAGAAGAAACTAACGACGAGCAGCTCCGCACCAATCTCGACTTGGTGGAAGAGATCAGGGAAAAAGCTCGAATCAGAATGGCCGCGTACCAGCAAAGAGTGGCATGCTACCATGCCTCCAGAGTTAAAGGCAAATCCTTCTCGCCCAGCAATCTTGTCCTCCGGAAAGCATCCATCTCCAAGCTGCTGGAGCAAGGAAAGCTATCTCCGAACTGGGAAGGCCCCTACCAAGTAGTGGAAGTCATCGGACCTGGCACCTACAAGCTCCAGGACCTGAGCGGAAGATCCATTCCCCGAACATGGAATTCAGATAATCTCCACATATACTATCAGTAGGGTACGCCTTTTTGACTTGCCCCGTTTATAGCTTTGGCATCTTATTCATATTATCCACGACATGGTCGCTTTTTTGAAAAAGTTGTGATGAGAAATGGATACTGCTTACCCATTCTCGGCACTACTGAGCTATCTCATCGAGCTTTGAATTAAATATCCGTACCTCGGCTGGGCCGAGTTCTACTCAATAAAGACTCGATATGGCCGAGCGCTTCCGGCGTAGCCGGGGGCCATGCGATCTCCAAAACTTAGTTCAGATTTGGGCAGCTTACAACCCCGGCCGAACCAAACGTCAAAGAAACATTGTTCGGATTCGAGCAGCTTACAAGCCCCGGCCGAACCAAATGTCAAAGAAACATCGTTCGGATTCGGGCAGCTTACAAGCCCCGGCCGAACCAAATGCCAGAGAAATTTCGTTTGGATTCGGACAGCTTACAAGCCCTAGCCGAACCAAACATTAAAGAAACATTGTCCAATTTGGATAGCTTACAAGCCCTGGCCAGACCAAACATCAAAGAAACATCATTCGGATTTGGGCAGCTTACAAGCCCCGGCCGAACCAAACGCCAGAGAAATTTTGTTCGGATTCGGGCAGCTTACAAGCCCCGGCCAAACCAAATGCCAAAGAAATTTCATTTGGATTCGGGCAGCTTACAAGCCCCAGCCGAACCCACCAGAGAAATTTCGTTCGGATTCGGGCAGCTTACAAGCCCCGGCCGAACCAAACGCCAGAGAAATTTCGTTCGGATTAGGGCAGCTTACAAGCCCCGGCCGAACCAAACGCCAAAAAATTTCGTTCAGATTCGGGCAGCTTATAAGCCCCGACCGGACCAAACATCAAAGAAATATCGTTCGGATTCGGGCAGCTTACAAGCCCCGGCTGGACCGAACGTCAAAGAAACATCGTTCGGATTTGAGCAGCTTACAAGCCCCGGTCGAACCAAATGCCAGAGAAATTTCATTCAGATTCGGGCAGCTTACAAGCCCTGGCCGAACCAAACAATCTCCAAAACTTAGTTCAGATTCGGGCATTTACAAGCCTCGGTCGGATTAAATAATCTCCAAAACATTGCTCAAGGTTCGGGCAGCTTACAAGCCCTGGCTGGATTAAATAATCTCCAAAACATTGCTTAAGGTTCGGGCAGCTTACAAGCCCGGCCGGATTAAATAATCTCCAAAACATTGCTCAAGGTTCGGGCAGCTTACAAGCCCCGATCGGATTAAATAATCTCCAAAACATTGCTCAAGGTTCGGGCAGCTTACAAGCCCCGGCCGGATTAAATAATCTCCAAAACATTGCTCAAGGTTCGGGCAGCTTACAAGCCCCGACCGGATTAAATAATCTCCAAAACATTGCTTAAGGTTCGGGTAGCTTACAAACCCCGACCAGATTAAATAATCTCCAAAACATTGCTCAAGGTTCGGGCAGCTTACAAGCCCCGATCAGAACCAAAGAATAAAAACCTCGGCAACAACCGAGTGATATCCTTAATCCTCGACAACAACCGAGCGATATCCTAAGGCTTCGGCCTAGTCAAGTAATCTATTCAATGCCCTGACGCAACTAAGGCATCCTATTATACCTCGGTAGAGGCAAACGACCTCCCACTATTCGACAGCAAAAATATGCCATGAGCTATCTTTCCCAAGGAAACACCTGCTTCGTTCTGCAAACAGGATCATGCTTACCTCATGATTTCACAGGACCGCCCAGGTCCCTCTTTGACTCACACATGGATATACGTGTTCTCCGCTGAGGACCGACATTGGTCTTAGCAAGAACAAAGCAGCAATAGCACTGCCGAAATATGCTGCGACATAAAAAGTATAATATGGGAGCAACAACTCTCAGCACAAAAAGAAGCAGGTGCTAAAGGAAGAAGGAATGAAAACTTTCTTTGTTTCCTCATCAAAAGAAAAGTTATAACATCCTGAGAGGAGTTACAAGTGCATCAAAGCACAGGAAATAAAAACGAGTAAATAGCTCAGCCGAACTGCTTCAGTCAGCTTTAGCTAATAATAACACTTCGGCATCTGACCCAAAAGATCAGGCAACCAGCCAGCTCACCCTGATAGATAGCAAGGCCGGCTTCCCATGGGTCCTCTGGATGAATTAAGAGATCCAAAAAGAGGCACAGACCCGTGGATGCTGATGCTGAGGAAGCTTCCCCCTAGGTGGAATGCTGGGCTACAGGTCACTATCCGATTGAGAGAGACAGGGGACCATGCCCCACACTACTGTAACTCCCTCTTCACATGGTGGAAGATTCCCCGCACGGAGGGCTAAGCATCCAGCCAGAGGGAGAAGGAAAAGTCCGTGCATGCTACGGGGGTACATGTGCACTTTCTACCCTGCGACCCCCGTAGCAAACCACAAAGGACACACAGGAAGCGCATATGTGCTCTCTCCATGTGATCTCTGCGGATCTCCTGTGCGCTCTCCATATGATCTCCGAAACTCCTCCCTTGAGGACGAGCTGCTCTTCAGCGGCTCTTCGTCACCCCGGCTATCTGTGGGAAGGTGACTTGCAAAAGGAAAACTCAGTCCCTCCACTCTCAGCTTTAGGGATGCGGACATCATGAAAACTTTCACAGCTCACAGAGAAGAAAATTTTGGGGATGGCCTAACACGGCCCCTTCCTCCCCTTTTTATAGGCAAAATGGACCGGGAGCAACTGTTAAAGCAGTAAGCCCCGAGATTCAAAATGCCCAATCCACGCTGCCACGTGGCCTCCCAGGATGAAAATAGCGCCCTTCGATGCACGCCAAATGCGTTGCTCATCCCATGACGTACGCCAGAAGATTTCCTCTGATCCCAGATCATGGGTCTTAAATGTAAAAAATCGCCCGCTGATCTTAGAGATACGGGCAGACTTAGGAAATCACCTAACGAAAATGACACCCTCCAATGGCAAACAAGTGCTTGCATCGTACGTTGAAACGACCTGCCTTGGAAAAAGTCGACATAATAAATATCCATGGAAAGTGCCGAGGTGACCTTTTGCAGGCCACAGAGCCATATTATCCATTTCGGAAAAGAGAAGATCAGCTCCTTGGAAAAGGCAAAAGCATCGGTAGAGTCATAAAAAGGCGCAGAAGCCAAGTACTCTTCAATAAACATACCTCGGTGTTCCTTTCTCCGGCTCAACTGCCCGTTGCGTCTTGACGTAAGCCGAGACATTGCCTTGCGCTTTAACTCAAGGCCAAAACTGCCTCCATACTTCATAATAAACCAAAGTATCTCCTTTTAGTTCAGCATGACTGAATGCTATCTTGTACTTCGGTCCAGTCTAAGGTAACTACTTTTGTCTCAATGATAACGGGACACGCTATAAGCCCCGGCCTACACCCAGAATGCGTAAGCATCGGTTAAGGTCGGAGTGCACGTCCTATGAATATAAGCCCCAGCCAAGGCCGGAGTGCATCTTTTGTCAAAAACCTCGATAAAAACGAACGATATACAATGCTCCAACTGAAACCTACGAGTCCCATTTACCTCGGTCAAAATGGGGATGCTGTGCTGAAGGTTCTCCGGGAGAATATTTCGTTCCGTAAGATTCGAACGATAAGGGAAAACATTTCAGAAATGGCAACAAATAAGGAAGTTCCAAAAAACTTTTCTCCGTTCATCACAAGAGGGGAAAACAAAAGAAAATATACATTAGCCCTCACAGGGGCTTGCTACTTCCTTCGGGCGCCGCTGAACTCTTCCTGCGCCACGGAGCTGAATTGGCCATTTGCTGTCGAAGGGACGCCACCTCCCACTCCAGCCTACTGTTGGCTTAGCGAAGGAGCTCGATCTCTCTTGCCGAGATGGCAAGGTGTTGCTCAGCCATTCTTCGGACTTGCTCGCGGTCTGCGAGTAATGACGCCAAAACCTCCCCCGTCAACATTTATTATGGTGCGGCCCCAGTGGGGCACCCCAAGGCTGCCAACAACGCTGCTTGGCATCCTAGTTGACCTTCCTCCATTCTCGGAAGCCATCCTGTTATCGTAAGCTTAGACAGGCCAACAGGAGATCGGCAGAGGAAATGGTTAACGATGGCGTACCACCCATCGATATTTAAACTACCTCGGGCGAGTGTCCTGATCACTCGAGCCATCAGTTCCAACGCCACTACCATAAAATCTTGCCACGCGTCATCACTTCAGTGGCCGCTCGCAGGAAGCGAGGAATCGCTCCCCCTCTACCGGAAAGGATAAATAAATGACGTCGCATCGAAAAACACCCTTCTTCTCGGGACTAAACTCCCTTGGAAAGCATGCCCACCTCTTCTCCTTGGGCGGGCCGAGTTACCCAACTTCGGCTCTAACCAGGATACCTCTGCAATCCTTGGCCATCACCTACCGAGCTGTCTTATCTCTCGGCCTAAGCCGAGCTATCACATCTCTCAGCCTCGACCGAGGTATTTACTTAAATCCGAACTAAGTCGGCCGAAGAGCGCGAACAAGTCATAACTTGTTCACAGTCGAAAGAAAGTCTGAGACAAAAGACTGGCTAAAAAGACAAGCAAATGGAGGCCGAGGGTCCGTTCATTGAAAATTTCAGACCAAGTTACATATCTAAAAAGCAAAAGCACACAAATGGCTCTCAAGGGTCAGGAGCTGGATCAGTTCCGGCAGTACCCTCAACAACGCTCAGGGAAGCCTGGCTCGTTTCGCCCACTTCAAGGGCTGTCATTTCCTCGGCGGTGGATTTGAAGCGTCCTTCAGGGGCTGCGGCCTCACTAGCATCCAGAATAGCGTCGAGGTCGACGTCTGAAACATCGTCGTATTCAGCCTCTTCAGCCCCTGGGGTACAAGCCTCAAAAGTTTCAACATCCAAGAAAGAGAGGTTCCATTCTGGATGCTCCATGAATATCTTATTTCGAACATCCTCCACACCAAGCTGGAAGGCGTCGGCACAGGTTGCATCTTGTTCGCCCCTGAGTAGAGCAAGCCGCATTTCTGCTTCAGCAACTTGATTTCGAAGTAAGATGACCTGCCCCTCAGTTTCAGCAGTTTGACTCCGCAGTAAGGCAATCTGCTCCTCGGTCTCAGTGACCCGCCTTTCGAGCTCTGAGCTCCTCCCTCGATTGGATGACAGTTCCCCTTGCAGGGTCTGTATCTAGCTTTGGTTCTCTAGCTCCGCCTTCTTCATCTGTAAAAACAGAATTAGCCGGTGCCACGGTGAGCCAGCAAGAGAAGCCAAAAAGGGGTAGTACCATACCTCCTCATCCTGCCAGCTAACTTCTTGGTCAACTCCTTGACCTCGTCAAAAGCCCTCAGTTTATCAGCCTTAACCTGCTCGATTCTGCCCTTGAGGTCATTAATCTTCGACTGCCTACTATCAGCTTCTCCCTAGGCTTGGGAGAGCTCGCTATCGAGTTGGGTTAGTCTTTTCTGGTGCCACTTGATCCTGTCATCCCTGTCAGCAATACCACGGTTGAGTTGTCGTGCCTTCTCCTCCAACTTGCCAAGCATTTTGTTCAGGCGATTTCTCTCCTCGATGGCTTCTCTCCTCTGCCTGCCTAGACTTTCGCTATACTATTTTTTAACAGTTTCCATTTCTCCAACATACCTAGATTTGATCTGCGATAACTCCAAGCATGCGTCATCATACCTCGCCAGGAGCCCGCGTAGATCTTTAACTTCAAGCCTCAGCTTGGACGCGTCATCTAGGGCGGCCTGATGCAGTACCCTCACCCTCGCCAAATTCTCGTTGGTGATGCCCAGAGTTCGTTCAAATGTATCAGATGCCTCCTCTCATGATCGAAGCTCGGCGCTGATTCTCCTGGCCTGGATGCCGGCCCCTATCGCCAGGTTCAAGCACCAGCACAGTGCCCTAGTGATCAAAGCACTTTGCAGAATGAAGCACAAGTGAGAAGAGTGCGACCAAGCTAACCAGAAAGCACTCACTACTCAGGAATAATAATTCACCCGAAAGATGTAGGACCTGGCTAGCCCCATGAGGGTGGAATTGTTGATCTCGGAAAGAAGATGGGCATCCTTCACCACATTCTGCTGGCCAAATGCGGCGTCAACAAGGTCTAGGTCCACGAAATCATCTGCCGAGGTACCCACGCTCGAGTACAGTGCCGACCTCATTAGGGCAGCAAACACTGCCTCGATGGCCAAATCCGAGCTACCGGGCTGACTGTCCCTGTTCGAAGGATCGGTCCTGGTGACCTCTGACTGAGAAGCCTTTGACCTCCTGGCCTCCCTCAGCAGAATTCTAGCCTGGGATTCCTCGGATAACTTGGACAGCCCAGGTGCCAGTTTTCCTGAAACTTTGGTGGAGGAAGCTTCGGCTGCAAGATCTTTACCTTGCCCTCTCCCCTTATCCGAGTTTCTTCCCTTGATCGCAGGCACCTGCTCCTCCCCCGCAGGCTCCACCAAAGCCTCAGTCTGTTCATCAGTTTCCCCAATCTCTCCAGAAAGAAGTTCTCCAACCGTAGGCTCCTTTTGAGCCTCCACTACTGTTGGCCCAACGTCGCCGCCCCTAAATCCCTCCGGGGGGAGCCCTCCAATGGAAGGCTTATCTTAAGCCTCGATGATTGCAATTGCTCCCTCCTATCCTCCCGCCAAGGCTAGAGACATTTCTTCGCTCGGAGGAGGGCCCCAGAGGCACCGACCTCCACCGTGCCAGCCATTGGCTCATCTTCAAAAGAAGGGGCTCCCGGACAAGCCAACGGAGTTTCATCCGGGCTGTCTACTATTTCCACCACTAAAGGACAAGGGACCTCAGCAGTCCTCTCTGAATCCTCCTCTGTTTTTCAGCGCCTCCACCGTGACTACTCCAACCTCTGGCGAGCGCTCTTCGAAAAAACGAGCCTTCTTCTCGGGCTTGCATTCTCCCCTCCACTGCTCTCCCTCGGGCGCTTGCTCAACCCTTTCTTTATGCGGCCCGATAGTTCATACTTCTTGGCTGCGGGAACAAAGGGCAAACGGTCAGACCGAGACACACTTGCTCGAGCAAAATCAATGGAAAAAGAAAAGACTTACTATGCAAGTTGAGGGGGCTAAGCCCGGCGGCAAAAAGAGCATCTTCTGACAGTAAATCGTTAGCCGAAAACGTCCTGCCGTCACGGAGGACCTCCAAGTCCTCTTTCTCCTGCTCAGATAGAGTTGGATGTGCTTCCACATCCCGAACAAAGTTTCTCCATCCCCGGGAAAATCGGAGCCGATGTTTTCCTTGGCAATAAAAACCTGACCTTCCACTCCTTTATAGATGATTGCTTATCTGTTATCATCTTAAATAACCTCCGAGGTCCGATGTAAGGCCACTCTGATTTCCTCCTAGACATCAAATAGTAACAGGCGCGAAAGAGAGGAAGAGTTGCCGTTACCTGAATCCGGCTACACATTGAGATAAACCCGATGACGCTGCGCCAACTATTGGGAGCCACCATTATCGGGCAAATATTGTAGAATCTCATGATCTCCTTCACCAAGGGATGAAGGGGAAATCGAAGGTCCACCTTCAGGCTGTCTTCATAAAGCAAGACCCCGCGCTCCAGATCTTGCGAAACCCTATGCTCAGGCTCCGGCAATCTCAGAAGGACATCCAAGGGAATGCCATACTTTTGGCGTATGCTCTCCAAATCCTTGGTGGCAATCTCCGAAACCATGTCATCGGGGCTCATCATTCTGCTGGCCGAGAGAAACACCGAGCAAGATTACAGAGGAATTAGAGAACAAGATTCTCCAAAGAGAAACGAAAGAGCGCTGCGAACAGGAACGACGCTGTCTCGACTTTGCTTTCCCCCAAAGAAACCACCTTAAGAGAAAGATAAGGCGTCTCAACCGAGACACCTGGAACCGCCATTGCGAACGCCATAAAAACCAGGATTTTCTATATGGCAATTCCCCAACTGTTGCCTCAAAGGAGCCTTATGTGACGCGCCCCGTAAAGGCACATCCCACAAAGGCACGGCGACCGCGCAGCATTAAATAGGGCATCATTGCACAGGCTGTCAAACCCGGATCCCTCCGTTCAAGTCATGCCACCTGGAATTATACTCCCTACGCCCGAACCTACGTTTCGAACTAGGGAGTGGGGCCATGTATTGAGGGTAAAATCGCTGTGTGTCAATAATCGTGCACATGGCTCACTACAATAGAAATAAAATATTGCGACGCCAAATGCGTCGCAATTGCATCGCTAAACATGCTATTGCGACGCAATGACGGCGTCGCTCAGATGTCCGTCGCAATATCCATTTGTCGCAATTACGTCGCAATATTGTGACTCTCTACGACGCAACATTGCCTCGCAATATTGCGACGCATCCATATGCATCGCTAAATTAAAAATTAAATTATATATTTAAATTATTATTAAATATTATGATGCACTCAATTGCGTTTGTAATATTGTGACGCATTTAGTTGCGTCGCAATATTTAATAATAATTTTTTGATATAATAGCGACGCCATTTGCATCGCTAAAGCATCGCAAATAAAAAATTTGATTAAAATATTGCGACGCAAGGTCATTGCATCGCAATATTTATTAAATATTTAGATATAATAGCGACTCAATTTGAGTCGCTAATGCGTCGCTATTAAATTTTTTTTATATTATTGCGACGCCAGGTCATTGCGTCGCAATTTAATAATAATATTTTAAAATATTAGCGATGCAATTGCAGTCGCTAATGCATCGCTAAATAAATATTTTTTAAAAAAAATAAAATTAAAAATTAAAACGGTTAATACAATTTCGTTACATTTAAATATTGATCGAAACTTCTTCACTCATATTGATCCAAACAATAATCATTCAATTTTCAAAAATAATTCATATATTAAAATTTTGAAGTTTTCATGTACAACATAAAAAAAGAAAAAAAAATACATCAAGAATCTGAGCGATCACGTGGAGGCTGTGGAGGCTGGAGACTCTGCGACAAGCGGCTAACCATATCCCGCAAATAATGCATCTCATCTCGCATGTCTGCAATCTCCTGATCCCAGCCTCGCATACGATCCTCGAAATCCTGCT